>JAODAL010013372.1:0-91570 GCA_025379985.1 Phyllomedusa bahiana | reverse complement strand
CCAAGAAGATGAATGGACCTCCATATAAGTCTGAAACCTCTCTTGTGATCCCACCCCACATGGTCCCAAAAATAAAAGCTAACTGGAGAATCTGGACTGACTCTATATACTTTGCAGAAACTTAGAGCTTTCTCAATAAAATCACTGCTCTGGGGGGGGAAGAAAAAAAAATGGAGGGAGGGAGGCGATTTGCAATACTCTTACTTGTCTTCCGCAACCCATTTGTTCTTTGTATGCTCTAAATATATACGAACCTCTGCATTTGCTTTCCATAAATCTCTAATGCCCAACTATACGTACCCATTGGATCTCATTGTTTCTTCTTGCTTAATGAACACTTTACATTATGGACATTTACCTGTTCTAACTCGAGCATTGATTATGGCTTGTTTAGTTTGTTTATTTGATTATTTGTTCTAGAATAACTTGTGATCTCTTTGCCTTTCCATGATTATATTTTGTGAAAATCAATAAAAATTGATGTTGGAAAAAAAAAATTCCCTGGGCACTTAAGAGGGCAAAACTGACAAAAAAAAGCGGGAATGTAGCCTGATAAAGTCATGGCAGAACCAGCTGGAAAAAACAAGTGAGGGCTCAGTGGCAACATCAGTGACAGAGTGTGGAGGTGACGGCAGCAGCCACAGCAGCATGTAGGTCAGAGAGTGGCACAATGACATTCTGGAGGTGGCAAAAACAGGAGTAGGCCACAGAGTGGCACAATGACACAGTGTGGAGGTCACAGCAGCAACCACATCAGCAGCATGAGGTGAGACAGTGGCAACATGACAGAGTGTGGAGGTCACGGCAGCAGCAACAGCAGAAGCATGTGGTCAGGCAGTGGCACAATGACATTCTGGAGGTGGCAAAACAGAAGTAGGCCACAGAGTGGCACAATGACAGATTTTGGGGGTCACGGCAGAAAGCAACAGAGTAGCAGAGTGGCACAATGACACATGTGGAGGGCACGGCAGCAGCCACAGCAGCAGCATGAGGTCAGACAGTGGCACAATGACATTCTGGAGGTGGCAAAAACAGGAGTAGGCCACAGAGTGGCACAATGACACAGTGTGTAGGTTACGGTAGCAGCCACAGCAGCAGCATGAGGTCAGACAGTGGCACAATGACATTCTGGAGGTGGCAAAAACAGGAGTAGGCCACAGAGTGGCACAGTGACACAGTGTGTAGGTTACGGTAGCAGCCACAGCAGCAGCATGAGGTCAGACAGTGGCACAATGACATTCTGGAGTTGAAAAAAACAGGAGTAGGCCACAGAGTGGCACAATGGCACAGTGTGTAGGTTACGGCAGCAGCCACAGCAGCACCATGAGGACAGGCAGTAGCACAATGACATTCTGGAGGTGGCAAAAACAGAAGTAGGCCACAGAGTGGCACAATGACACAGTGTGTAGGTTATGGCAGCAGACACAGCAGCAGCATGAGGTCAGAGAGTGGCAAATGACAGGGTGTGGAAAGGTGACTGCAGCCAGCAAAAAAGACAGCAGTATGAGGTCAAGAGTGGCACAATGACACAGTGTGGAGGTCACGGCACCAGCAACAGCAGCACAGCATGAGGTCATAAAATGGCACATGACAGAGTGTGGAAGGGGGTGGCAATACAGTCCCTGGTAAAGATGGTGGTAGGGGGATGGAGAACTGGCAGCAGTTTGTGGGGCATGAGGCGGGTGGCGGCATCAGAATAGTGGCTGGGGGCAGGTAGTTTGATCCCAGACTCATTTTCACAGTTTGGGTGAGGCGTCATGGCTAAAGGGGTTTCTGACGCCTATGGCATCCAACATACTGGCCGGGCAGGAACGCTTCTCCACTGCAAACTCGGCAAGTTGCGGCCAAAACATCCAGTTTGGCTGCCCAGTAGTCCAGCGGATTTCTAACTGGGGTGGCAGAGTGCTGTCAAGTAGCACCACCTGTTGGTTCAGGGACTGCTCCAGGTCCTGCGGCTGCTGCTGCTGGCGACTGCCCTCCAACTAGGCGGGTGAAGGAAGTTGTCATCAGTGACTCCAGATTGGGTTTTGCTGTGATGGAGCTGATATGCTCTCCCCCCCCCACCTTCCCCCAGCAGCCGCGGCAGTAGACGTGAACGCTGAAGAACCCCCCGGTCAGACCTGTCAGAGGAGGGACGATGCCGCACATAGGCAGCGGCCAATTGACTACGGAGGATTTCCCTATAGATTTGATTTTGTCCTCCTCTCAACAGCTGGGAAAAAGGCTCCCATTTTTTGGGCCGATAGCGAGGGGGGCCAATAGGGTGGAGAGCCAGAAGTCATCCCTCTGCCAGATGGTGACTATTAGGGCTTGCCGGGCCCATCTGGGCACAAGTGACTCGGGGGGCTCCCTGCCTCCATCTCCACTGTATACTGCCCGGTGCTTGCGGGGCATCTGCCTCTTTTCCTCATCTCCATCTACCTCCTCCAGCTGCTCCTGCTCCTCCTCTCTTGTTTACCTGGGTAGAAAATCCACTATTTCCCCCAGACAATGTTTCTGCTCCAATGTCCTCCTTCTCCTCCTCCAGTTCAGTCCCCAATGGACTCATGTGATCGCGAGATGTAGTCGCCACGTCTCCAGTCCCCTGCCCAGAAAGATTTTTCAGTATCTGTTCCAGGACATGAAGCAGTGGAATAACGTTATTCATCCCGTAGTCCTGGCGACTGACAAATAACGTCGCCTCCTCGAATGGCCTCAGCAAAGGCAGGTGTCACGCATGAGCTGCCACTTGTTGACATTAAAGTTACACAGGGGAGTACTCCTGTCCGCCTGGATCATCAAAAAATCGTTAATGGCCTTTCTCTGTTCATACAGTCGGTCCAACATATGCAGACTGGAATTCCAACGGGGGGGAAACATGCATTTCAGAGTGTGTTGGGGGGGGCCCCGTTCTCCCGCTGCAACTCGAGGAGGGTGTTCCTGGCTTTGTACGAATGGATGAAGTACATGCAGGGTTTCCTGGCCATTTTCAGAATCTTCTGAAGATCGGTGGAAGACTTCAGGAACCTTTTCACAACCAGATTGAACACGTGCGCCATGCAGGGCGCATGGACCATCCCTCATCAGTGCAGCGTGGACACCATGTTACTCCCATTTTCCGTCACCATGGTTCCGATTTGCAGTTGGCACGGAGAAAGCCACACATCGATTTCTTGCTGCATGACGCGGAGCAGTTCCTCCCCTGTGTGACTTCGTTCACTGAGGCAAGCCAGGTGTAGAACTGCATGACACCGCTGTGCCCTACACATGTGGTATGATGGAGCAGCACTTGTGGAGATGAGATGGTGGTGGTGGAGGAGGAGGGGCGGACATTGGCGCAGGAGTGCGTTTGACAACGTGGGGAAAAAGCGGCGTCTCCTGCCCAAGTGTTGGTGTCCCTGGGCAGGAAACATTCCCCAGGGGGCCGTAAAGGAAATGTCTGGCCTGACCTAGTTACAGCTCCAGACTCCGTGTGCCATGCACTTGGAACAAACCGATAAGTAAAGGCTGGCCCCCCCTTCTTTTTAAATTTTTGAAGTGCTGTTCTGCTTTTTGGGAAAAGAAATTATGTTTGGGAACACTCTCTCGGCTCGGCACACCCATTGTTCTCTAAAAAGTGCAGAGTCCCCCATTTGGGAAAAGGAGGCATGCAGTAAAAACAGTTTGGGACAGGAGCAGGGTAGCTTTGCATTTTAGGTGGTTGGACGCATCTGTGTTTTTTGCAATGCCGGGCTGAACGATGCTGGGCCATGAGTAGCATGACAGGAGCATTGAACCAGGGATGATAGCAAAGAAAAACCTCCCTTCTGCAGAGGTGGTGGAGCCTTAACTGTTTGCATGGGTGAAATGGGCGCTGCTGCTGCTGTGGCGGGAAATGGACCCTCACATCTGAGCCAGTTTTCCCAGGCCCCGGGGGTGCGTGCTGTGTTGAGCAGGGCTGTGGTGCCAATGTTTGCTCCCTGGCCCGTTCACTTTTTTTTGCCACAGATTTACATTTACCCCATATTCCGTCCCCAGTGTCTTAGCAAGAACTACCACACCCCCGAGGACGATTTTACCCCCAAACCCCGGGCCCCACTGGTGATACGCCGCCCCTTGCCCCCGGGGGGCCCCCGTGCTGCTTTTTTGGAACCCCGCGAAAGGGTCCCGACTACACTGTGCTACCCTGTGATCACGGCCAACAACCCACTTGCGACTGCGCCGCTGCCTGCACGCAAGTGCGCCCCCTTTTTCCTGAGAGATGAAGCCCCTTTCTTCACCTGGCTCCAAATGCGGTGTCTACATCATCATCAATTTTGTTTCATCGCACTTGTCCTATCCCCCGGTCTTGGTATGAGAGGTGACCCCCCAACTGACCTCCATGCCCCTCTCCAATCTTACTTTGCCCCTACTGCAAGAAGTGGGGTATTGGCCCCCTTTTTTCGTGCAAGTAGTGCTGAATGCCTCCCCAAAAATTTTCATCCCCGTATATGTGGGCTGAGCCCGCCACATAGTAGATTCTGGCGAGGGGAAACGGATGGGACAGGGGGGTTTTAGGGGCAGGGAGAGCTCTGACACGTCTTGGGCCATGCTACTAAGGGTTGTGTTGACGTTCCCCCCGACCCTTTGGGTGGGGTTTTTAGATGTCATCTGGGAGGAGTGGATGACCCCTCAAACCCAATCAAGAACCCCTTTGGGTTTTTGGTCAGCACACGACCGCTAGATGAAGCGGAGTTGTGGCCTCAACGAGGACCCCCGCTGCGAAGTCCCTTGCTGTGCTGCACCCGGGGCTGCTCCGGAATGTTTGTGCCACTGCCACTCGCAGGTGAAGAGCCTGCCACCTCTCTGTCTGACATACTGTTTGTTCTAAAATATACAGACACTGTTTGATGAAGATATCTGTATATGATAAATACACACCCTGTATTTGACTCCAAATGATCCCACTAACAAGCTTGTGTAACCCTTGGATATAAATTGCGCTCCACAAACTGGCAGGAAAAATTTACTTGTATGTGCCGTTTAAAAACACTGTGTGTTTTACTGAATATAAAAGCACAAACAGGCTTAATTAACCTTCGGATATGAATTATGCTACAAAATTTCTTTTTTGGCGGTGAAAAAGAATGTTTCTTTTACTAAGTACAACTGCAGAAAAATACTTAGTTAACCCTTGAATGTAAATTGCGCAAAAGAAATGTGCTGCCAACAATTACCAGCTTTGTAGCGTGTTAAAACGGCGTGTATTTTACGGAACACAACAACAAAGAAACATGTAATTAACCTTCGGATATGAATTATACTACAGGCAAAATTTCTTGTATGGCGGTGAAAAGGAACGTGACTTTTAGTGACCATAAGTGCAGAACAACGCTTAATTAACCCCTGGATCTAAATTGCGCAAAATAAATGAACAACCAAAAATTAAGTGGTATTTGGATTGTAAAAACACTGTTTCTTTAACTGTATACAACGGGAAAACGGCTTAAAATAACCTTGGATATTCAATGTGCTCAAGAACTGGCAGATAGCATCAAAATATACATGCAGCTGCATTGGACGCCATGGACTTCAGTTCCAATACCCACAAAATCAGAATTAGAAGTAAGAGAAGCAGTCTCTGAGAAAAGCTGTGACACCCCAAAAAATCGCTGTATAAAAGTGTGTTCTATAGTATGAGATTCATAAGCAGCCGCAGAGCGGGGGGCGCACCTTCCTACACAGTACAGTGAGAGCGGTATGAGCTGCCAGCGTCGCGCCCGGACTTATATAGTGCGGTGACGTCACAGAATCCCAGACTTCTTTGCCCCATGTAACAACATGTGCTCGCAGCCCTTTTATCAATCAAAAGTATGCTTCGTTCCCGCGAATCACCCCAAACTTCGACTTCGTTCAGAATCGAAGTTTTCCTGAAATTCTAAACGAATTCCACTTCATTAGAATCAATTCGCCCATCTCTAGCAAAAGCAAGATAAGTAGTGCCAAAGTACATAAAAATATGGATTTTAGCACCAAAATACTTAAAGAAACTTAATTTTAGCGACAAAAGCGAGACTTTATTAGCACTAAAATCAGTGTCTAAAATTAGTGTCATAATCCGTAAAAAAAACTATTTTAGCGCCAAAGTCCGTAAAAAAAAAGATTTTTAGCGACAAAATCAAGATAACTTTATTAGCACCAAAATTCGTAAAAATCCGGATTTTTGTGCCAAAATTCTTAAAAAAAGGTCTTTTGGTGAAAAAAAGAGAGCTTTATTAGCGCCAAAATCCATAAACAATAGATTTTTGCACCAAAATCCGTAAAAAAAAGTGGACTTTAATGCTAAAATCCGTAGCACGACTACACAATTACATATAAATTCAATAATGTGCTTTACATACCCTTTTTTAGGGTGGAGTTACATACAATGGCTTGATGTATGCATACATTAAAAACCAGACTTGAAAACAAGCAAAAAACGTGGCAAAAAAAATGCAAATCGCGGCAAAAACCGGACATTTTTCAGGAGCTTTTGACAGGCAGTGGACAAAAATTGTTTTTAGGATTTGGTTTTCGGGTCGTTTTTTGTCCACTGAACTGTAGACGTAGCATTAGGGTATATTCACACGGTATAATTGTGGCGCGCATGTCGCCGCGTATTTGCACTTTATACGTGGCAAAATGCGCACCGCACTTACTGTAATTAGGCGAGCTGATGATGCATGTGAATGGGGCCGGCCATGCGAACAGCAGGTGCTTCCAAAACACCCAGCGTATTGTGGCGCATACTGTACGCGCTCCAACCCACCCTTACTCCTAAACTTTGTATCCTAGTAGCATCCAAACACAGCATAATAATTAAAGTTAAATGATTAAATAATTATTATCAATTAATGCATTAATTGATAATAATTATAAAAAAAATAAAAAATTATTGTTACAATGGCACAAGCTGGACACAATATGACCACTGAAATGACATATGTGTGAAAAAAATTCCAATTGTCCCTGTGAATCATGCACTGTGTACTCTGGAAAACATGTAGAATTAAAACGATAACTACAACATTGGAAGAAAATAGAGGGAAGGCAGGGGTGTAGTTTTCTATATAGAGTCTCTTCTGCTTGGTTTCCACAATACTTATACCACAGGAGCTCTGCCAGTGTTATATGGCTTGCAAGAACCGTTCCAGAAAAAGCTGCGCTTGAAGAGCCAAATGGTGTTTCTTCCCTCCTGAGCCATGCTCTGTGCCCAAACAGCAATGCATGACCACATATGGGGTATTGCTATACTTGAACGAAATGGTGCAACAAAAAGTGGGATGTGATTTTTCCCTTTACCAATTGTGAACATGAAAATTGTTTAGCTAAAATTACATATGATTGGAAAAATAAAAATGTTCATTGTCACAACATAACATTTAATACAATCTGTGAATAGGTGTGGATAAAAATACTTTTACAGATAATAGGAATTATAGCATGGGCTTCAAAAGCCATATAGCACTCTATCCTTTCTGATCCCTTCTCTATACCCAAACATCAGTTTATGACGACTTATGAAATATTACCATACTTATGAACAATTGTGTTATAAGTTGTGGATTACTGTATGTTTTATCTTATTAACTCTTGTAAAAATAACATGTTGGGCTATAGTAGCGTAATACTAAAGAAAAAAAAAAAATTCCAATAGCTCAACTCTTATTAAATCCTTATTGGTGGAGTCAAAATGCTCACTACAAACTTCAATTAATTTCTTGAAGAATGTAGTTTACAAAATGGAGTAATTTCTGGGAACTGCCATTGTATTGATACCCCGAAAACCATTCTAGCATATTCTGTACTCCGAAAGACAAATAGTACTCCTTCCCTCCGGTGCCCTAGATTGTGCCTAAATAGCAGCATTAACCACATATTGGGTATTGCCATACTGTGGAAATCGTGCTGTCTCTTTACAATTCTTTTTGGAAATGGAAAACAACTTAGCTGAAACTATTGTGCATTATCTTGGAAAAAAAAATATACAATTTGTCCTTCACAGGTAAACTCTTAAAAACACTTGTGATTACTACCCTAGGAGAATGGGAAGGGAAGGTGTGTGCATCCCATATCTGGTAGGTTTGCACTGTACTTATACTGCACAGACTCTGCAAATATGACATGGCATCCCAAAAACATTCCGACACAATCCGTGCAAGTAATTTTGTCATACTGATGTACTTGGCCACTATCAAGACCACTAGTTCTGGCAAGAAATTCAACACTAGCAACATTGAAAAGTATTCACTGACCACTTGTTAGAGAAACCACAAAATATATGGTATCCCTAAGGGGATACAGTTACCATGCCTCCATGAGAGAAAAAAAAATAATTCTGCCTGTTTGCACCAAAACTTGTCCTAGATATTCCAGGGGGTCTGCTATTCTCAAGATATTCCAGAGGCTCTGCCAGGCTCGGACTGCCCATAGGGCAAACTGGGCGTATGCCCGGTTGGCCGCTGGGGTCCGGGCCGCAGCGCCGCCTCGGGGCCGGTGTTTCCCTCCGGGGGGGCCCCCGAGTGCCGGCGCATGACGCGGCTACAGGGGCCGCAATGGTCGCATCTGCGACCGGACCCCTGTGCCAAGGGGCCGACAGGCCCCCTCGCCACACGGCTGCATAGTTGGGTCACAGACCCAGCCCTGCAGCCATCACGGCCGCCATCTTCTGATCTCGGCTGTTGAGCTCCCAGGAGGCCGCGGGGCAGCCGCGCGATGTGATTACTTCATCGCGCCCCTACTCCGCACCGGAGGAGGGAAGAAGGAGGGGAAACAGGTAAATATTATTATTATTATTTTAAACTAATTACTGGCCTTCCTGCCAAAGGTAGCCCTGCCTGTCTAAAAACTAGCCCTGCCTGTCTAAAAACTAGCCCTGCCTGTCTAATAACTAGCCCTGCCTGCGTAAAGTAGCCCTGCTTGTCTAATAACCGGCCCTGCCTGCCAAAGGTAGCCCTGCCTGTCTCATAACTGGCCCTGCCTGCCAAAGGTAGCCCTGCCTGTCTAATAACTGGCCCTGCCTGCCTAAGGTAGCCCTGTCTGCCTAAAAGCTAGCCCTGCCTGCCTAAGGTGCCCTGTCTGACTAAAAACTAGCCCTGCCTGCCTAAGGTAGCCCTGTCTGCCTAAAAACTAGCCCTGCCTGCCTAAGGAAGAACGGTCTGACTAAAAACTAGCCCTGCCTGCCTAAGTTAGCCATGCCTGTCTAAAAACTAGCCCTGTCTGTCTAAGGTAGCCCTGCCTAAAAACTAGCCCTGTCTGCCTAAGGTAGCCCTGCCTGTCTAAAAACTAGCACTGTCTGCCTAAGGTAGCCCTGCATGTCTAAAAACTAGCCCTGTCTGCCTAAGGTAGCCCTGCCTGTCTAAAAGCTAGCCCTGCCTGTCTAAGGTAGACCTGTCTGCCTAAAAACTAGCCCTGCCTGACTAAGGTAGCCCTGTCTGCCTAATAACTAGCCCTACCTGCCTAAAAACTATCCCTGCCTAAGGTAGCCCTGTCTGCCTAAAAACTAGCCCTGTCTGACTAAAAACTAGCCCTGTCTGACTAAACTACTAGCCCTGTGCCTAAGAACTAACCCTGCTGACTAAGTAGCCCCTGCCCGTTTAAATACTAGCCCTGCCTGCCCAAGGACTAGCCCTGTCTGCCTAAGATAGCCCCTGCCTGTCTAAAAACTAGCCCTCCTGCCAAGAACTAGCCCTGCCCGCCTAATTACTGGCCTGCCTGGCTAATTACCCGGCCCTGCCTGGGTAATTACCGGCCCTACCTGGCTAATTACCTGGGACAAAGCCCCACTACCTGCTTTAGGAGGTCTTTATACTTACCTGCCTAATAGAGGCTTGAATAACCCACTAAGGGGGGTCTACTAATTTTCTTGGCCCACTTATATGACTTTTTATATTTCTAATTTATAGGGTCTAAAAATATGCTGTTTGGGGTACAATTACTAACTTTTTACTGTGTAGGGCAAACCAAAAGGGGACTATTACTATTTGGGGCTCTATGGATAGGGAGCTTGTACAGATTTTTGGGAATTGATAGGAAAAGTGCTGGAAAGAGAGGAGTCTAAGATGCATTTGTGGTAAATTCAGCAGGGACGAGTAGTGACCGGGAGAAGAAGACACTGCATGCTGTACCGGACAGAGAAAAAAAGGGAAGAGAGCGACTCATTAAAGAAGACATCCTGGAGGTTTGGGGCAGATGGAGAAAAAAAGAGAAAGAGAACAACTCCCATCAGAGATGATGTCTCCTGTGAGTCCCTGCTGTCAGGGGTCATTTTACTTCTGAGTGGAATCATTGATGTATTCATGGTGATGGTGGACCTGACTACTGGTGATTTGATTGGTGGGGTTGTAGGTTATGTTGGTTTCTTATGTAGTGTCAGTGTGGGCTTTGTCCCCTGATTTTTAAAAACAAGGGGCACACCTGACTCTGTGATTAGAGGTTTCTCTGCACCACTTTTTCTTTCTTGCTTGTGTTTAGGGAGCTCTCACACAGAGCGGTTTTGGTGCATTTTTGATGCGTTTTTTTGTGCAGAAATGTACAGCATTAACTACTCTGCCTTTCTGCACAAAACCGCACCAAAAACACATAAAAAATGCACCAAAAATACTCTGTGTGAAAGCACCTTTATAGTGTAGTTTATTTTAGAAAGTGGCGAGGTGCGAGAACAAGGGAAATGTTGTAAGCGGATATTGTATGTGGGCTGGTGGGGGCTTAGTGCCAGGGCTGATTTTTATTCCCAGTCCGGCCCTGGGTTCTGCTTTTCTTTTACAAGTTGTTTGTAATGTGTGATTGGACACTGGGCAATGGCTGTCATTAAGTAAATTTATTCATGGTTAGGTAGTGTGGTTGAAAAAAGACATCTGTCAATCAAGTTCAACCAAAGGTGGGGAAAGATTTGGTTAAAGGAAGGTGCAGAGAAAATGTTTAGGTTTTGTTTCCCCCTACTGATAAATACTTTGGAACCCATAAGGAATGAACCAAGAAAATAATATTTCATTTCTGATCCCAAAATCACCATCCGGCTGGATCTTGACTTTTTATACAGCTACATAAGTATTGATTCCTTTCTGACAGCCTGTCATAATAATATGGAGATAAGTTTTTTTCCGCCCTGCCTTCTAAGAGCCTTAACTTTTTAATTTTTTTCAAATACATAGGGCTTTTTTTTGCAGGACAAGATGTATGTTCTAATGTTGTAATTAACCGTACCACCGAACATACTGGAATACAGCAAATAAATTGGGGTGAAATGTGAAAAAACGTTACAGGTAATTAACCTCTAGGATAAACTGTTTGACCTAATTCAACTGGAGGTATTGTCATTGGGGATGACTTTCTCACCAACCACTCATTTTGATTCCTTTATAGTAATAAAGGACTTGCATTTATTTGCATGAAAAATTGATTTTGAAAAAACGTAATGAAAAATGTGATTTACAGGATCCATATTGGTCTAAACAAGAATGTGAGGCTATTGAGGTGTTAGATGAGTTGTTAAATGAAGGACAATATCCAGAGCAAGGTAAGATACATAATTTGGTACCTAAATCTGAAAAAAAAAGTCTATACCCTAAAGTTTATGCCATAACATGGATTTATTTGTGAAACTGGTAATGGAAGAATTTCAGCAGATTTCTTCAACCATGCCACATAATTTAAATAGAGATCAAAGGAAGGCCTTGAACAATTTAATGAAGATAGAGGGTGTCCTTTTTAGACCTGAGGACAAAGGGGGGAATATTGTAGTGTGGCCAAGGGCTGTGCCAACCCAAGGACCCTAATTTGTATAGGTGGCTAACCTACAACCCCCTTATGTCTTTTCAGAGTGCTTTTCATGATTTAATTGGCGAAGCCTATGAAAAAGGCATTCTTGCAAAAGGAACATGTGATTGTCTGATTGTAGAATTCCCGAGAGTTGCATGTTTCTATCTATTACTAAAGATCCACAAAAACACTATGGGCGAGATGCATGAAATTTGGCATGAAAGTTGTTTGCAAATAAGAAAAAGATAGATTCTGGAGATGTTCTTGAGGTGCAGGTGACAAGTGATTGATTATAGGGACTGAAGAAAAGATCTGAGTCTAGAATGACCCCAAGACAGCAGGCCTGCTGCCTAGGAGTTATGGTAGTACCACACAGTGAAACAGAGATAGCAGGGTAGGGTTGGTTATTAGGTGGTGAGATGACCTTTAGTAAAGTTTAGTTTGGGATAGAGAGAGGACATTATATCAGCAGACAGTCACCAGTGTTTTGTAGCAGGGCTGGAGTAATGTTATGGAAATATGTGTATAATTCATTGTCATCAGCATACAGATGGTACTGAAACCAAATTTGCTGATGATTTGTCCAGTAAGGAATGTGTAGAGTTAAAAGAGGAGAGGACCTAGAACAGATCCCTGAGGAACACCAACAGCAAGAGGAGAAGGAGAAGAAGTTGAACCTGTAAATAAGATAAAGGAGCGGTAAGAGAGGTAGGATGTGAACCAAAGAGAGCAGTGTCCAGCTGCCATTGTAATGTATTAGCATCCGACAATCTCACTGCGGTGGTGACAGTCGCAGTGAGAAATGGTATGCAGCAAAGTTCCCCATTCAATTTGATACCGAGGCTGCAATTGCCACAGATTCCAAAGGGTTAAACAGCAGGGAACAGAGCCAGGTCCTTCTGTAAGTGGCAGGTGTGAGCTGCAATTAGTAGCTGTCACCAGTCTTCTATGTACGGGGCTTATTTAGTTATCACGCTACATAGACCCTTACTGGCAACAGAATGTACTCATATGTCCTGTGTCAGTAAGTGGTTAACCCATTCCCGACCTTGGACGTATGCATACGTCCAGGTCACTTGGAAGTTAACACATCTGGACATATGCATACGTCCTGAGATTGTGCGAACTCTAAAGCAGAGGTCGCACGATGGCTGCGGTATATCAGCTGTACATCACAGCTGACATCCCGCAGTATCGGCCCCGAGGGGTGATTAACCCCTTAATAACTCAGAGAGACACAGGAGGAGCGATCTCCTCCTGCGTCTGTCGGTGTCAATAACCACACGATTGTGCAGCTGCTGTCACCTAACATATAGAATGCCTTCCTGCCTGTGGGCATGGCTGGGCATCGTAACTGACAGTTGTCATAGAATCCAGTACACAGCAATGAGCTGTGTATTAATTTCTATTATAAAAGTGATTTTTCTATGGGGAAAAGTTAAAAAAAAAGGTGAAAAAGTAAAAAAAAGTGAAATAGTAAAGAAAAAAAGTGAAAAAAACAGTAAAACACAAACAAAAATAACACGTGCACCGCCCTTTTCCCCTTTAGGCTAGGTTCACACGGCTTAAAATGGGCCTTATTTCGGTCTGTAATTACGCGCCGAAGTGCGCCAATTACGGGCCGAAGACGGCCCATTCATTACGGTAATTCACAGTTCTCATAGAGAACTATGGACTATGGATTACGTCTCCTCTCCCCGCCTGGCGAAGCCGCCGGGTGGGGAGATAATTGACATGTCACTTTCTAGCGGCGTATACGCGCCGCTAGCAGTGATTGTCTATGGGCCGGCAAAGTGCCGGCCCCCCGCGCACTCCCCCGCGCCCGCCCCGCCCCCGTCCACACGCCGTAATTGCGGGGCGAAATTACGCCCCGCAGTTAAGCCGTGTGGACCTAGCCTTACAAATGACAATCGCCCCATATTTGGTAGCAATGCGTGCATAATGACCTGCCCTATAAATCTGTCATTAATTAACCCGTACGGTGAATGCTGTTAAAAAAAAACAAAAAAAAAAACAACACCACACAATCACAGAATTGTGATTTTTGTTCATCACACAGCAAATACAATGTAATAAAAAGCTACCGAAAACATATATAAATGCCAAAGTGATGCCAATTAAAATATCAGTTCATCCCGCAAAAAAACCCCCAAAAAAACACAACTTTCCTTAAACAGTTCTGTATATCTAAAAATAAAAAAGTTATGGCTATAAGAAGATAGTGATGTTTAAATATTGTTTTACACAATAAAAACACTTTTTTATAGAACTTCAGCATAAAAAAACTATATAAATTGGGTATCTCTGTAATCATATCGTCCCACAGAATAAAACTATGTTGTCACAGATACTTCACAGTGAGCGCTGTTAAAAATAAAAAAACACTACCAGGATTGCAGTATTGTCCTTACCCTGCCTTCCAAAAAATGGATTTAAAAGTGATCAAAAAGTCCTGTGCCCCCAAAAATGATACCAATAAAAATGTCAAATCATCCGACATAAAATACACCCCTACACATCTCCGTACACAGAAAAATAAAAAAAGTTATGGCTCTCAGACTATGGCGATGCAAAAACGTGTTTTCCTGTTTGAATAAAAGTGTTTTTATTGTGTAAAAGCATTAAAACATAAAAAATATACAAATTGGGTCTCGTTGCAATTGGATCAACTTGCCAAGTAAAAGTAGCATGCCATTTATACCGCACAGTGAAGGCTTTAAAAAAAAAAAAAAAAAAAAAACAGTACCAGGATTGCTGTATTTAGTTCAAAACGCCTCACAAAAACCTTAATCAAAAGTGATGAAAGAGTCATATGAACCCCATAATGGTACTGCTAAAAATGTCAACTCATCCTGCAAAAAATAAACCCCTACACAGCTACACACAATACAAATTAAAAAAAGTTATGGCTGTCAGACTATGACAACATAGAGTACAATAAAGAAAAAGAGGGAGGGGGCGCACAATAGTGTAATAGTCCTTAAAAATGATGAATAATGAGAAGTAAATGGTTCGCTCATTTCTTGAGGTTGCGCTCTTAATTTAGAGGCACAACACTCATATGCGCTTGCGGGGCTATTTATATTCCGTAGCCCTTTATACGGCAGCCGTGGGTCGCTGGCACTCCACTCGGGGATCCGATGGTGGATGGACGGCAATGCAGGAAAAGAAAAAAGGGGACCCGGCGCACGTGGAGAGTAAATTAAAGCCCGAGCTAAAGGCTTATTTAAAAAAAGTTTGTCAATTTATTCTTAAAAGTGCAAACGGATTGCCTTCACAAGATTAAAAACATGACATAAATAAAATAAAGTTTACGCGTTTCGCACGTGAACCCGTGCTTCCTCAGAGGTATACTTCTGAGTGAAGCATTTGTTCACATGCGAAACGCGTTAAAGTTTTATTTTATTTATGTCCATGTTTTTAATCTTGTGAAGGCAATCCCTTTTGCACTTTTAAGAATAATTGACAAACTTTTTTAAATAAGCCTTTAGCTTGGACTTTATTTTACTCTCCACGTGCGCCGGGTCCACTTTTTTCTTTTTCCTGCACTATGAAAACATAAAAGCGCAGTTATTTTATAAACACGTCTATTGTGTAAAAGTAATAAACATAAGAAACTATATAAAATTTATCATAATTGTAATTGTACTGACCCCCATAGTAAAGTTATGATGTAATTATATACCACACAGTGGAGGCTGTAAAATTGAAGCCTAAAAAACAATGGTGGAACTGTGTTTCTTTCTTCCCATTTTCATGGCCCAGTGCTAAAAAAAAACTATAGAACACTTGTGCGCCCAAAATGCACAATACACCACTAGATGAGATCCATGAGGGGTGTTGAATCCAAAATGTTGTGACTTCTGAAAGGTTTTACCTGTTATGCTACTTTGAGGGCTTTGCAATTGAGACCTGGCACCCACCAAAATCTGCATTCCAAAAGCCAAATAGCGCTCCCACACCTTGTGTGCCCTGCCATATGCCCAAATAGCAGTTTAAACCTACATATAGGGTATTGCTGAACTTGGAAGAAATTGTGTAACAAAATTTGGCATGCTTTTTTCCCCAGGATTTCTTGTAAAATTTAAATATTTTAAGCTAAAATTGCAGATTTTTGGGAAAAAATAAATTTTAATTTTCATAGCCTAATTGTCAGGGACACACACAGAGACACAGAAGATGTGAGGCCCTGACTCTGATCCCAACCTCTGTCCCTGCCTTTTGGGGAACCCGACTCCTTTAATAGGTCGGCCCCAACCAGACGACTGATACTGCTCTGAGCAAAGTGGGACACAGGACGAAGACAAACAATACACAGAACACACATAAGAAGTCGTGCAGTCCTAATCAACAACAAAACGGGCAGCGAAGTACAAAAACAGATGGCAGGAGAGTAGTCAAAAAATAAAGCTACGTCCAGTAACCAAAAAGGCATAGAAGAATAGAGGCACACTAAAAGGCAGAAAACTAGACCTATAGCAGGCAAGGAGAAGAGGTAAAACAGCCCTTAAATACCTGCCAGAAACCAAAAGGATGAAGTTAATGGGTGGAAGTAACAAAAGACCTGATAGGAACAAAAGGCTGTCAATTAACAGAAACCAACAAGGAGCAAGATTAACCAGTGGAGTGGTGGAAGATTCCTGACCACGGGTGTTGGCCAGGAATCAATTAAGAATGCAGGGAGGGGGGCGTGGCCTGGCATGCTGGCGACAGGACGTGGATAGCTGAGCTCCGCTCCGTGCACTAAGCAGAAAAGGGAGAAAAGTGCATAAATATGGGACCCAAAAGAATTAAAAAGAACCCCGGGGAGACCCCTCAAACCCTGCGGGGAATGATATTTCCCCATCTCCAATTATTTTGCTCCACTTGGGGGGCAGTTTTCGGGAACTCTAGGACACCTCCCTGACGGGCGCCATTTTGGAGACGGAGGGGAAATCCACGCGCCATTTCCACCAAAAGCCTCGCGGACAGGAAAAAAGGAGACGGTCGCTGGGATGTCGGGAGAAATTCCGTACCCCCCGAGGCAGAAGACAGAGATTTTGGGGGCCCAAAAGTCGCAGCGGTCCGGGGGAAGCAGGAGACGGGCGGAGAGGAGCCCTGTTTTTAAAACAGCCCACCCCGGAGACCCCTTTGGTGGGAAAACCCCGGGCACCCTTTGGGAAAGCGGGCCCATCTCCCGGACCCCCGGGCCCAACCGAGCTCACAGGAGTGGCAGGGAGCGCAGAAAGGACGCAGTGAGTAGTACGCCCCTATCACAGAGCAGCCCCCGGGCTAATCCCCAGCCCCAAACGGGGAGCCCCCCCCAAAAATTTTTTTTTGGGGCAGAACCCTGCACACCCAATGACAAAAAAAGCGGGGGGCTTAATGAAGGTCTAAACCCCTTTCCCCTCCCCCCCAGCAACTGATACGGGGCCCCGAATGGGTTCCCAAACCCCTTTGGAGGCCTTAATACGACCCTCAGCGCAGATTTCCCCAGGGATTTTAAAATTGGTGCAAAAGGGGCCAAAATCATCTGGATCTTGGTCCCCATATTTTCCTTTCGGGGATCATTTCTTGCCCCATGCGGAAAGCTTGACCCCCTGACCCACAGGCAGGGGTAGGGGAGCTGGGGCTGACTAAAATGCCCCAGAGAAGAACTCAAACTGGCCCAAAAGGGACATCCTGAATTCGGGCACTACTGCCCTTTTATTCCATTAAAAAGGATCTAAACTGACTGGCCGGCCCTTTAAAAACTGCGGGAGACGGGAACCTGCTTTTTGCCCAAAGCTGATATCACCACTCTCCAACCAAGTGCCCCAAAAAATTTAAACTTTTTTTCAAACCTCTTTTTAAACCCAGTCCATTGCGAACCTACAGCCAGGGTTCACATCAGAAAAAACGTTTCCCACCCAAAAAAAACCTTATAATCACAGGGATGACCTAGAAAATGGGAAACAACAAAAATTAACATTGGGAAACGGGCCTCCGGGAATCGTTCACTGCCCAAGAATTCCCCCAAACTCCACAAATTCCCTTTTAATTTCTCCGGGGGAGAAGAGGGGGGGAGCATTAAAAACTAAACGGGGCCGCATGGGCACTAAGGCCACAAAAGTCGGGAAATGTTTCAACCGCCCTGTAACGTAATATGCAAGTCCACTTTTTTTTCCCCGAAAGAATCTTTTAAATGAAAAAAGCAAAATTTGAAAAAAAAATCGGAATGGGAGGTGGAAAATCTAAAATTTTCCTGGATTTTTCCCCAGCGCACACTGGGGCTTCAGGCTCCCCCTTTAACCACTCCTCGTATTCTGCAGTCCCATCATATCCCGTAAGAGGGGGCCTTTTTCCTTTTTCCCGCTTCAAGTTCGCGGGGGAGATAGACTCTTTACTCTACATACCCCTGCAGCCCCTCCGGGTTTTTTCTATATAACCGGGAAATTCCCCCCGAATGTGGCTTTGCAAAAAGGGGAAAACCTTTTTATGGATTCACCCCCGGTTTGGTTTCCCCCAGACCGAGCACACAGGCCCATAGCCCCTAGAAAACCCAAAAAGCCCTAAGCCTCAGGGGGCCCCAAAAAGCCCCTCTAGAGGAAGGGGGCCTGACTTTTCAGCGGCACCCCCGGGCAGGCGGGGCTTGATGTAAAAGCACACAGTAAAAATCCACACTGAGACGTTGATGCCTCACCCCTCTCTGTGGCTTAATGGGGAAACACACACGGCTACAATGCAACTTGAAAATGTATAGTGTTTTCCTTTATGTTAACATTTTAAATTTTAGAAAACCCCGGGAACAATTTTAAACAGAAAATTCCCAATGTGATTTTTGGGGGTCTCCCTAATGCTATTTGGGTCCAATTGTTTTCTGTACAGCGGGGGCCCCGGTGATGGTTTTTTACCCCCAAACCCACTCCCCCCCCCCCTTTTTTTTTCCCTTCCCTTTTTTTCCCCCCCCCCCCCCCCCCATCCCTCCAAGGAGGAAAGAAAAGAGAAAAAATAGAAAAGAAAAAAATCTTTTTTTTTTTTTTTTAAAGGAAAAAAAAAAATTTGTTATTTTTTAAAATATATTTTTTCATTTTTTTTAAAAATTTATTTTATTCCCCCCTTTCTCTCCTTTCCCCGGGACCGTCATTTTTTTTTGGAAATACCCCCCTCCCTACCCCCGGGAAAGATTAGAAACCCTGAAACTCTCAGAAAGTGCACTCTTCGGAGCACGGTGGTTTGTTTGACTAGACTTTCCAAAAATATGAAACCCATGAGGGTGTTTTTTCCCCCCTTTTCCTACCAGACATGGTGACCAATCCCACCCCCCTGCATGGGGACAGATGTGGGCGGGTCGTGCCTAATCAAAGCGCTAATGGGGCTGCAAGTTTTTAGTTCCCATTGCCATACCTATTTTTTGGATGGCTGTTGCCCTTTTTTTTTTTTGTTGAGTTTTAAATAAAGACCCTGGTCCACGGTTTTGGGGTGCTGGGATAGGGGAGGTGGGGAAAGGGAACCGTTTAAAAAGGGGGACAGGCGGATTTTTTCGGACGTAAATGACGTCCTTAAAAATTTCCCCCTTTTTTAAACGGGGAAAGGTTTAAATGTACCAAAAAAGGTCAAAAAAAATTTTTATATAAAAATCCCAAAAAATTGGGGTTTCTCAGTCCTTGAAATCCGGGAAAAAACCCATTTTTTCGGGGGTCATATGGCTGACTGGAAGAACAAATATTACCCTCCCTGGGGGCCAAAATTAGTTTGTACAAACACTAAGCCCAAAAGGGGGTTTACCATACTTTTTCATAGGTCTTCCCACCCCGAAATCCTAGAGACTAAAAACTATTTAAGAAAGTCCCTTTTTTTTTGTCCCGATGCAAACATACAGGGGCAAAATACACCATAGCCAATATTTAAAGCCCCCAATCATGGCCATTTGGAAAGTTTTTTTAGATAAAAACCTTTTACCCAACTCACTGTTTTACGCAATCACTTGGGGGTCTTGGACTTCAAAGTCCCTCTGCAAACCGGGCTGGAGGCGGCAACGGAAAATCGACGGGTTTTTCCCAAAAAAAGCTGAACAAAATTTGAAAGTTGCTTTTACAACCAAAGCAACTCTGCACGTCCTGGCTATACTGTCCCCCAAACCCAAACGGGGCTTTTCTTTTTACCCCTTTTTCCCCATGTAAAATAGTCGAATCGCTATAACTTTCAAAATCCAAATCCCTTCTCCCTGCCTCCCCCCAAAGTCTCTATTTACAAAATTTTAAATTTTTCGGATCAAAGCCCCCTCCCTTGTGAGTTAAATGCCAGGGGACAAACCGAAGAGCAAAAATTTGTTGGGGAAATTAATGAATCTTTGCTCAATGAACCTTTTTGCTTTTCCCCGGGTCAGGCAACTGCCCCCTTTTTTGTGACTGATAACTGCACTGATGTCAACCCCCCCCTCAGATTAAATGGGGGACAATTTAAATGCGTGCGAGAGGTTGCTAATCAAAACACGGGGGCGGAAAAAAGAGGGAACGACACTTTAAACTCTCAAAAAATTTTTCAATTTGACTTTGGGACCTTGAGACGGGACACAAAACCTCTCAGGGTAAGGGAGTTTTTGGGGAGATGACCCAGTTGCGACAAAGGGCTTTCTTTAAAAGCTGGAACAGAAAAAAAAAATGTTACAAAACGAAATTTTCTTTCCCAAATTTCTTTTTTTAGTGGAGCAATAAACCTAGCAGATGCTTGCAAGGGCACTAAAAGACAAAAGGGGCCCCACTGTATATCCCGCGATCAAGAAATAAAAAAAGGCAAAAAGGCACTTTGACCACAGGGTATTCTGGGAAAGCTTTTTACCTACTATCAGGACTTATACAACCTTCCCCAAAACCGACTCAAATGACTTTCCCCCGCCTCCCTAGACAATTTTCCTACAAGATACGGGCCCCTTTCCCTCCCTAAAATCCAAACAGACTCCCTTATGGAAGAACCCTTTTTGATAGAAGATTCGATCGGGGTGTCTCGTTTCCCCTTTCCCCCCGGTAAAAGTCCCGGCCGGATGGTTTTACCACAAAATTCTATAAGGTCTGGGGGAGGGGAATTTGCTGTCCCAATAAATTTAAACTCCTTTTAAGTACCGCGTCAACCTTTTCCAGAACAATTCCTTCACCTACATCACGGTAATCCCAAAGAGGGGAAAGGGCCCCCTTACTATCTCTAGTTAAAACCAATTTCCTTTTAAAAACGACAAAAAAACTTTTTCAAAACCCTTTTCGGCCGGCTTTAATTTGTAAAAACTTGAAGATCTTTAACCACTTGGGCCAAGTTGGATTTTTCCCAAAAGGGGAAACGCGGAAAAAAACCCTCAAAAAAAATATCCATTAAACCACCAAGCCCCAAAAACTCATCATACCCTGTAAAACTTTTTATCCCCTCAACGCTGAAAAACATTTGACAAGGGGGGACTGGTCCCCTTTTAATTTAAAAACTCTTTCAAAGCTAGGTCTAGGACCGATTATTGGGGGCCCGTACACAAACCCCATGGGAAGAATTTAAGGGAAAAAATTGGGTCTTGTCGACCCCCGGTTTTTCCCTGCGCAATGCACCAGGCAGGGGTTTCCCCCCTTTTTCCCCCATTCCTATTTACTCACAATGGGCATTTGCTTCAGAGAAAAAAAGAATCCTGAAAAACAAGGGAGTCGAGGTGAGAGTCGGGGGAAAACAAAAGTCAGCTTAGCAACGATCTGTTCTATTTTTTACCCAAACCCTTTTAAAAAACTCTACCCCGTTCTGATGAAGGTAATTTTAAACAATTGGGATTTTTTCTCCAACTTCAATGAATAAGGCAAAAAGTAAGGGGTTTAATTTCCCCCACAGTAATAAATCAAAAGGGGGGGACTAAAAACAATTTTCCCTTTAACGGGGAAACCCAAACCTTTAAATATCTGGGGATACAAAATCCCATCAATTTTGACACAACTTATAAACTAAACTTTGGTCCCCCCCCTTCATAAATCACGCAGGGTCTACCCGGGGACAAAACGGCCCTTTTTAAAAGGCTGGGGGCGTTAACATCATTAAGAGAATGTCTTGGGCCCCCACTCCCCCTACCTATTTCAGACCAAACCCCCTTTCTTTCCTAAAACATTTTTCCTTTAATAAAAAAGGCCTTTTTTAGAAGGGTTTATTTGGGGTGGAAAAAAACCCACGAATTGCAAAGATCAATATTGATCAACCTAAAGAGGAGGGCGGGGTAGCTTTACCCGACCCTTCAAACCCTATACCACAACGGTGGCGGGTCGATTTATTAAATTTGGGGGGACATGGGTGGGCCCGGGGCTGGGGTTTTGATAGAAGAAAAAAAATATACGGGGACCACCTTCCCGCAAAAACCATACTTGGGAAAAACTTTTTTCCAGGTCCCCAAAAAAATTTTCTTTTCCCTGGGGATTTCAGAGCACACTTCAGGCTTGGGGAACATATGGTCCAACTCCCCAAATTTTTCACAAATGACGGGCCCCTAACACCTTTAAGGGAAAAACCCCGGCCCCTTTGCCCCACTGGTTCTTTTTGGAGGTTTTGAGAATCTTGGGGGGTAGGGCCCTTTTTACCTTTCCCGGATAAACACCCTCCCGTAAAGCGTTTAAATGTTTGTGAAATACAATTTTACACTTTATCCGAACCATTTAATTGTTCCCCTCACATGAAGGCAATATTTTCTACGCCACACACAAAGTTGATTACGCCTCCACAGGGGCCTTTTTCACCTTTAATCCATATGTAGGGACAGGGGAAAACCACCAAGTCAAAACCCTTTTATAAAAAATGGGGTTAATTGGGAAACCCCAAATTAACAGTGGCACCCTCCTACAGCCAATGGGTAGTAACTGGGCAGAGACATTTCAGAAGATTTACTGGAGAAAAGCTCAAATCTTGCACATCGCTCCAAAAAACCCTGTAGACTTCAGGAACTAAACTTTAAAAACCCTTTTCAAAGGGAATAGTCCCCAAACAAAAACACAGGATGTTCCCCCCCATTTCCCCCCGTAACTGTTGGCGATGTGGTGGCTCAATAGAATCTTTTACACATATAAAGGTTTAGCTGGTTTCCCCTTTTTTTCAGCCCTTCTGGATTAAAGTAACTGAAGGTATGAGACTATCACAGGGGTATTTTAAAAAAATGGAAACCTTTTGCATTGGGGTCCTTCCATTTATTCCTCTGCCATTTAAAGGGGGTTTTAAAGGGTTGTACTGATATTTTTTTGGGTTGCAGCTAGAAAAATAAAGATTTCCCCAGACCTGGGGGACTAATACAGTCCCAACCATTTTTCCCAAAAGGTTTCAGGGAAATTTTTTGTGCTACACGTAGGAAAAGAAAGCCAGAGCGCAACCAGAATTAAAAGGGTAGGTACTAGGAGTCTGGAGGGGGTGGGGTGGAAATTTTTTCGGGTCCCCAGTATCCCTACCTTTAAAATGACGGATCGATAGATAGTAACACAAGGGGGTCGCTGGGACTGAGGCACTCGGACCCCACAGGGCTGTAGGGACCTTTCCGACGGGATAAGGGTTTTAAGGGCGGTTTTTCCCCCTCCTCCTCACAAAAAACTGTGTTTCCTGTTTAATATTTTATAAAGTGATGTAAACCACAATATGCTTTACGAAATTTTTTTTTGTTTTGGGACCATTTGAAAAAAGTTATTTTTCCCCTTTTAAACATGTATAGGTTTTTTCCTGCGAAGACACAAGCTTGCCAGGGTAAATGGCCCACACTATGGACCTTTTCCATACTGATTTATTTCGAGTTTTTAAAGACTGAATTAATGTATGGGTTTGTGTCTCAAATAAGATTTTCCCCTAATAGACACGCAAAGACAACCCCTTTCCTGCGAGCCTTTGGGTAAAATAAAGCATATCGTTTTTGCGGTTTTTATGATTTATATTTGAAATTTATCAAAAAAGCATTTAATTTGAAAATGGGAGGGAGGAAGACAAAAAACACACTATTTAAAAAAACCCAAAGCAAGGGGTTATGTCCCGAAACCACGGTTTTCGCCGCAACGACCGTGGCCGGCAACCAGAGGCAAAAGCCGGGGGTGTGTCAGGCACAATCATGACACTAATGCTAAAAAAAATTGTGAAACACCTGTGGGGTCGATATACTCACTGCACCCCTGGATATTTTCCTAAGGGGTTGTAGTTTCCAATATGGAGTCTTTTTATGGGTGTTTATTATGTTTTAGCACCTTAAGGTATTCGCAAACCTGAAATGGTGCCTAAATAAAATTGTAATGAAAATGAGACCCCAGAGTCCAGTAGGTGCTCCTCTTTGAGGCTTGTGGTTGAGCCAAATAACGCACTAGGAACACATATGGTATATGTCTGAAAATGACAGAATCTTGGGAATCAATATTAACTTGCATTTACCTTGTCACATCTACTGTGTTCTAGTGAATAATGAATAAAAATTGAAAATCTGCAAAATTTGCTCTAATTTCTGTGAAATATGGGTTAACAAGCTTTCTAAACACTGTTGCAAATACTTTAAGGGGTGTAGTTTCTTAGATTAAGTCATTTATGGGGGTATCTAACATACTGGCCAATCAAAGTCACGTCAGAACTGAACTGGTGCCTAAAAAAAGTATATTGCAAATTTTCTTGAAAATGTGAGAGATGACTACTATATTTTTAAGCCCTCTAATCTCGTAAAAAAATAAAAAAGGAATTAAAAAAATTATGCCAACCTCCAGTAGACATATGGTAGATGCTCGTTATAAACTATTTTGTGGTGAATAATTATCTGTCTTGCATCCTTAATTTGCCAAGAGGATACATTCAGTGTGTCCAGGTCTGAATGCAATTTATGAACATTTTCCATACATTGAACTACACTACATAGCTTGGTATCATCTGCAAAAATAGAAACAGTGCCATGAATCCCCTCCCATATAGCATTAATAAATAAATTACATATAATAGGAACCAGTACTGAGCCTTGGCATGCACCAATCATAACGAGGGACCATTCAGACTTGGAATCATTTACCACCACTCAGATATTTAGTTTCATAATATTTGAATCGTTCTCAGTTGGATCATTAAGAAGGGGATGCTTGCCTGACATAGAAGTCTGGAGTTACTAGTACAGAAGTTCATGGAACTTCATGAAATGATGAGTGTTCTTGAACAAATAAGCAGACAACACCATTTATCATTTCCTTACTCTTGCATTTCATACTCCATGATCACATAAGGCAGCATTATCAAGGGAGGTATTTATTACAAACATTCAATCACTTTGCTTGTAACACGTGATTTTATTCAGAGAACAGTAAAACTATAATTTTTTAAACCTTTTTATAACTGACATTTTGTTGTGGTGTTTTCCTTCTTGATCATAGGTTAATACACCCCCAGAAACACCAGAAACATATACACGTCACTGACACTAGAGCTACTGCAGCTGAGATTACATGGTGAAATCATATCACAGCTACATAAATAGACATTCAGGAACCCATGTATAATATGTTCATCTGTTTGTACCTGTTGTTATATACATCATAACATTTTGTGATCAAAGCTCATATTTAGCATTAGTCATAGTTTATAAGATCATATCATGCTCCCCCATTAATAATAATAATTTAGAAGGCTAGATTTTGCCTTCCCATAGTCCAGCTTAATTTTATTACGTTGCTCTTTGAGGTCGTAACTTGAGGGGAATAATTTTCAAGTTCTTTTAGAGGTTATTTTGAGGTACTGTAGCTTTAAATCTTTGTTCTTTTATTGCTATTCAATATGAATTATAATATCATTTACAGTAAAAATGGTTCCCTACACTAAATAGACTTGTTTGTTGTTTTGTCCGAAGCCTACAAAATGAACACAGCCTTGCTAGGAACCAGCTCTTTTCTTCAATTAAAAACAACTGTGGACAGATTGCATGCAAAAAAGAAAGGTAGGCAGCACATTTTAATGTCTGGTGATAATTAATATGTCCAATATTAATATTCCCTGACAGATATGACACAATGGGCGACATATATGAAGGAAGGCGCTTCGACATGAATTGTCTAGTCTCATTTTCAGTGTATAATGCTCCTGATGTATGAAAGTGTTTTTTGTGCTTTCATAAATGGAGTCTAAAGTGCAACGCGCCTCGCCTATGTGTTAGGCGCAATACGGAATGCGCCTGACATGTAAGTAATGCGCCTAACATGTATTAAGGTTATAGACAGGCTGGAAATAAGAGAAAAGTCCTTAGAATAACATGTCAGTGAATAGAAACTATGGTACTGATCCTGCTTGGAGGACCACAGTTCCCAGCAATATTTGTGCTGTGCTGGCTGTTGCTTTATGTAGAATAAATGGTCAGAACAGCAAAAATAAATTTAAAATTTAATGTAGTAAAAATCTAAAATATAAAAATCTGAACAATATAATCAGTGGGTTATTTAAAGGGGATGTATCGCTTCCTTACTTCGGCTCATTCACACTGCTCTGAGATTCTCAAGTCTGTGAATGCAGGGGCGTTTCTTCCCCTCCCAGTTGGATGACATCATCCCCCCTTCACTGCTGGACTGAGACTCCCCCCCTCCCCCTTCCCTTCCCCTCTGAGTCCACATGTCACTGTGTCTCTCCCTATCAGTCTTATTTTATAAGAGCTGTATACATACCACAGGCTGCATTCAATCTAATCTGAGCACTGATCTCCTCTCACAGCTGGAGATGTATTACAGCTTTCTATGAATGGCACAGATCTGCGTGTATGCAGGAGAGTTAGGCACAGGGTCAAAACAGTCATGTTTTCTCATTTAAAGAAGGCATGCAATCGAATGCAACGAGTAGATCCAGCGTGCGTAGAAACTTGAATTTATTGTATACAAAACACAGCAAAGATAAAATAGACGGCAATAATCTCATTGTACAATCTGCTGAAGTCTGTTTCTGCTAGGTGTGGAGACAGAAAAATGCTACGGCCCCTAACTCTGAGTTAGGCCCACACTGGATATCAGTGTAAATAAAAACACAAGATAAGGGACACTGTGAGAACAAGGCAGCTTTGCTAATGACATCCAATTGCAAAGTTGCTTGTTTTCACTGGTCCCCTTATTCTGAAGACCATTTAATGAAACGATAACACCCCTTTAATGTAAAATTAGTTTAAGATTCTATGAATTTTAAAAACATTTTATATGAGATATTTCTAAATTTTGGGGACATTATACAATCATGGCCAAAAGTTTTGATAATGACACAAGTATTATATTTTCACATGATCTGTTGCCCTCTGGTTTTTATGTGTGTTTGTCAGATTTTTTATCACATACAGAAATACAAGTGCAATTATATTATGAATAACAAAAGCTTTTATTGACAGTTAGAATGAGTTAATGCAGCAAGTCAATATTTGCAGTGTTGACCCTTCTTCTTCAGGACCTCTGCAATTCTCCCTGGCATGCTCTCACTCAACTTCTGGACCAAATCTGGACTGATAGCAGTCCATTCTTGCACAATCAATACTTGCATTTTGTCACAATTTGTTGGTTTTTGTTTGTCCACCCATCTCTTGATGATTGACCACAAGTTCTCAATGGGATTAAGATCTGGGGAGTTTCCAGGCCATGGACCCAAAATCTCTATGTTTTGTTCCCTGAGCCATTTAGTTATCACCTTTGCTTTATGGCAAGGTGCTCCATCATGCTGGAAAAGGCATTGTTGATCACCAAACTGCTCTTGGACGGTTGGGAGAAGTTGCTCTTGGAGGACATTCTGGTACCATTCTTTATTCATGGATGTGTTTTTAGGCAAGACTGTTAGAGAGCCGATTCCCTTGGCTGAGAAGCAACCCCACACATGAATGGTTTCTGGATGCTTTACAGTTGGCATGAGACAAGACTGGTGGTATCGCTCACCTTGTCTTCTCCGAAGAAAAACTGTTTTCCAGATGTTACAAACATTCGGAAAGGGGATTCATCAGAGAAAATGACTTTACCCCAGTCCTCAGCAGTCCACTCCCTGTACCTTTGGCAGAATATCAGTCTGTCCCTGATGTTTTTTCTGGAGAGAAGTGACTTCTTTGCTGCCCTCCTTGACACCAGGCCTTGCTCCATGAGTCTCCGCCTCACAGTGCGTGCAGATGCACTCACACCTGCCTGCTGCCATTCCTGAGCAAGCTCTGCACTGCTGGTAGCCTGATTCCGAAGCTGATAACACTTTTAAGAGACGGTCCTGGCAAATTGCTGGTCTTTCCTGGGCGCCCTGGAGCCTTTTTGGCAACAATGGAACCTCTCTCCTGAATTCCTTGATGATGTGATAGATTGTTGACGGAGGTGCAATCTTTCTAGCTGCGATACTCTTCCCTGTTAGGCCAGTTTTGTGCAGTGCAATGATGACTGCACTTGTTTCTTTAGAGATAACCATGTTTAACAGAAGAGAAACAATGATGCCAAGCACCAGCCTCCTTTTAAAGTGTCCAGTGGTGTGATTCTTACTTAATCATGGACAGATTGATCTCCAGCCCTGTCCTCATTAACACCCACACCTGTGTTAATGGAGCAATCACTGAAACGATGTTAGCTGGTCCTTTTAAGGTAGGCCTGCAATGAAGTTGAAACGTGTTTTGGGGGAAAAAAAGTTCATTTTCTAGGCAACTATTGACTTTGCAATTAATTGCTGTTAAGCTGATCACTCTTTATAACATTCGGAGTATATGCAAATTGCCATTATAAAACCTGATGCAGTAGACTTTGTAAAAATTAACATTTGTATCATTCTCAAAACTTTTGGCCATGACTGTATATTTTTATATTATTTTTAAATGATCACATTTTTATTTAAATTTAAATAATGACATTTTATACAGTTTGATAATTAGAATAAATTCATTTTTATTAATGTACTGGTATAAATAAATATTGGACATTTTTGCCCCTTACAGCAAATCTAGATCCACTTTGACTCCTCAGGCTCAGGCAGACCACATTGAAAAACGTCTGCCTGTCAGAACAGAAATGCGCCTAGTTTTGTCGAACCACATGTATATATGTGTCTAATTTTACGAATGTGGTGCGACAGACCTACAGAATGCCCCCAGAATGCCTCCAGAACACCACTTCATGTTAGGCGCATGTGAAAGTGTCGAGTCTTACGAACAATACACCTAACACATACGTTAGGCGCATTAGAAATCCTATTCGGCTTGATTAGGTGCATTGTACGCCAGAAAAATGGTGTAAAACCCTTTTATACATGTCACCCAATGTTCCGATTTCTGTCTGCCTGGACTGTCGAGAAATATCTGCACCCACATATATACACCCAAACACGCCTTTCTGCTTAGTGTTTCAAAAAAGAAGGCACATGTTATATCTATGAGTACAAGTAAGCCGCAACCAGCTGATGAAAATAAACTGCTTTATCATTCAGTGCTGGGCAATGGAACAGGAACAGCAACACATCTCTTAACTGTTATCTTGTGTCTACCCAGAGCTGAGATCTTGATCTTTTACTTTTCTGACACAAACTGCAGTGGTGTGCATATTGGAAAGAATCCACAGTTCATGTATCATGATTGTGCCTGACACACCCCCGGCTTTTGGCTCCGGTTGCCGGTCACGGATGTTCTGGCGAAAACCATGGTTTCTGACATAACACCTTACATTTGTATTTTCTAGTGTGAACTTGGTCTTCCTCCCTGCATTCTTGATTGATTCCTGGCCAACGCCCGTGGTCAGGGATCTTCCAGCACTCCACTGGTTAAGCTTGCTCCTTGTTTGTTTCTGTTTATTGACAGCCCTTTGCTCCTATCAGATCTTCTGTTACTTCCACCCATTACCTTCATCCTTTTGGTTTCTGGCAGGTATTTAAGTGCTGTTATACCTCTTCCCCTTGCCTGCTATAGGTTTTTGCTCCCTGTAGTACGCCCGTGTTTTGCCTGCTGCTCTTTATTGTTACCTGACCTTTGGCTTTGCTTCTGACTATTCTTCTGCCTCCTGGATCTGTATTGCGTCTCCCGGCTGTTACCTGACCTTTGGCTTGAACTCCGTTTATCCCTTGCCTCACGTTTTTGTACTTCACTGCCATTTCAGTTATCGACTTTGGACCGCCTGACTACGTGTATTTGTTCAGTGTTTGTTTGTCCTTGTCTGTATTGCACCTTGATCAGTGCAGCCATCAGTCTTCTGGTTGGGGCCGGCCTATTAAGGAGTCTGGTTCCCCAAAAGGCAGGGACAGGGGCTGGGACCAGTGTCAGGGCCTCACTTGTCTGTGTCTTGGTGTGTGTCCCTGACCGGTCCCTTACATCATGTGTGCATGTACTCCTATCTGCTCTCTAGGTCACTGGTTCCCGGCTCTGAACACCAGTGGGAAAGTTGACTCTGGTGACATCTAAGGGTAGCTTAATTAACTGTGGGTCCGAGCTTTACATGCACACCAATTCTAACTAACCCCTTTGCGCATATGAACATAACAGTACATCTTGACTGAAAGTCAATTACTGCAATTGGACGTTCCAGCACATCCAAGGGATCGGGCAGGCTCACAAGCAGATTGCTCCAGTCAGTTGCTCTGGTCATGGCGGATTAACATCTTTGACACCAAAAGTGGCAGCTAAGTTAAAGAGCTCTATATGTCTCCATCGGCACCCCATCAATGCAATCATATCGAACTGCTGAGTAACTTTATGTACATGTGTAAAAGTAATAAAACATGCATGCACGACAAACATTGTAAAAATTAAATCCAAAAAACAATGGTGGAATGACTGGGTTTTTATTCCCATTTTTTATGGCCCAATACTAAAAAAAACCAAAAAAAACTGTGAAACATCCTGTAAACCCAAAATGCACGATACACCTTTAGATCAATTTCTGGAGTGGGTGTTGAATTCACAATGGGTGACTTCTGGAAGGTTTTTTATGTTCTTGTACTTTTTGAGCCTTGGAAATGCGACATGGCACCCACCAAAATCTGTGCTCCAAAACCAAACAAAACTTACTCCCTTGAATGCCCTTCCATGCATCCAAATAGCAGTTTACACTCACATATTAGGTATTGCCTTACTCAGAAGAAATTATTTAACACATTTTAGGGTTTGTTTTTTCCTGAATTCCTTTGAAAATGAAACATTTTCAGCTAAAACTGCAGATTTTTGGAAAAAATATATATTTTTTAATTTTCATTAACGCTAAAGAAATCTGTAAAACACCTGTGAGGACAATATACTCATTACACCTCTGGATATATTCCTTAAGGGGTGGAGTTTTTAATTGCAACTCCTGCTTTCTTTTTGGAGAATGCGATAACAAATATATGGAAAATTTTTATTATGGAGGCAGAGGCCATCAGCTTCAAGAAGATGTGTTTCTTGAATACAGATGATATCGGAACCCGACCTGATAACTTCCTTCCACATAAGTGAGTGTTTAAAGAGGGAGTTTAGTCCCTTAACATTATGTGACATTATTTTAAGTGCCATGGAGATAGGGGAGGGGCAAAATGTGAGCAGAGTAAAGTAAAAGGAGTGTCATGCACAAAAAGTGGTACCATGTATAGAGTGACGTACAAGAACTAATATACAGCTGTTTAAACAATAAACAAACAAAACAAGCATAGAACAACAATTTTGGCATCAAATCATCCCTTAGGAGAAGGGAAAAAAGAGAGGCAGTCCCACCTACAAGTTGAGGTGGGACTGCCTAAATTATTAACCCTACTCACTCCTTCTTTTTGCTATCTATTTTTCCTAGCTATAAGGTGGCTATACATAAATTTTGTGGCTTTAAACACTCTGTGGTTTAAAAATTTGGCTCTAGTTTTAGATGTGATTTTGGTATTTTTTCACGTTTTTTTAACTAAAATTAATAAAAGCTATATTTTATTATTTAGTGCGCCTTTCCATGTTTGTCACTTAAAGATTTGATTTGCGGATTGGAAACTAGCTCAGATTAAATAAAAAATTTAATTAATATGGTGAGCTATTGGTATATATTTGTAAATTATAGGTGTTTGTTATGGCCCGGGTTTCTGAATACTGCCCCGGACCCTGACCAATGGCTTAATGAAGTAAAGGAGATTTTTTCTGATAAGGAATTTGTACAAAAAAAATATACGCCAACACTGAATATCACCTTTAAGGAGTTACATAGGATATATCGTGAACAAATATCCACCTGGTGGGAGATCCATAGTTTGGATAATTACATTAAAAATCAAATAGTCCCTCGTGGACTACGTATCTCTCTCACACCTTGTATAAAATTAAGGGGTCCAGGATTTATCAAAAAGTGGGAACTAGAAGCCACTAATAGTTTTAATAAAGTTTATGCAATTACTTTTGGAATATGAAAGAGCTAGTTTAGAAACTCTTGACCAGAAATTAAAAGATCAGATTACTTTGGTCAAGACTTTCGCACAAAATACAGAATATGTTGCCAAAGAAAAACAACTACAAAGCTCTTTAGAGAGATACCAATATCATATTAAAGACCGCAAGCACAAACAATTTGTTAGGGATCTCTCTGACTTCCGGCAAAACAAGGCATATATCTTCTTGGATACCAAGGAAGATAATAAAGATCCAAAAACTATAAAACCCCTTCAACAGAGACTGAAATATCAGACTCTGATTGTGACTTGATAAATTTGAATAGTCAGAGTCAAAAACGCTCCAGAGGCCCCCCGAAGAGGTAAGGGGGGAGAGGCCAAAGACAAAGAGGTTCCTTAGACCTTTTTTAGAAGGGAATTCCCTAAAGGGAAGACGAACCCCAAAGTGTTTCCCTTTTTTAGGGGTTTTAAAAATTAGAATTTTTTAAAACAAGGGGGGAAAAATTTCAAATTTTTTGCTTTTGCCAAACCCAAAATTTGAAAAATGGATCAAAGATATCCTTTTTGGATAAATTTTTTAAAATCTTTGAAAAAAAACAGGGGGGAATTAAATTGGGGAAATGGGGGGGAGCCTTTGCTTAGGGTTTTTGGAGGGGAAAAAAGGAAATTTTTAAAACAGACCAAAAAGCCATCCCCCCCGGGGAAGGTTTATTTTTGATTTTCCTTTCCCCCCAAACCCCCCAAATTTTTTTCCCCTGGGGGACAAAAGAAAAACGGGTTTTTGGAAAGGGGGGGTTTTCCCCCTTTTTTAAAAGACTCGGGGGGTAAAAGAAAAATTGGGTTTGTTAAAACCCAAAAAGAGGGCGCTGTGGGCTTCCCCCCTTTCCTAAGCCTTGTGAATGCAATGTAAGTGAGGGTGAAAAAAGGAAAAAAAAAAAACCTACAAAGCCGTTCGTTTGGTCTCTCTTAAGGAGAGATCTTCCCCTTTGAGCACCCCTGCCTCCCACACACCAGCCAGTATCTTCTCTGCTCTGCATGAAGAGGGGCAAAATCCCGAAACGGTTTTGGTAAAATGAAGATAAGGTTGGCTAAAAAATCCTTTTTGCTTTTCAAGTCGGGGTCAAAAGAAATTGAGGATTTGTTACAACCAACAGGGGCGCTGTGGGCTTCTCAGCCCTTTCCCCCTAATGCCCTTTTGATGTAACCTGGTTTTTAGGGCCCGGGTTACAGAGTCTTTTTGTAGTCTCCCCTTTATGTAAAACTACTTTTTCTACATTTACTTACCATGAGCAACAAAACATTCTAACTTAAAATCTGTATGCTTTAAGTATCGGGCCTTTTTTGGTCGGATAAGTAGCATCGATAATTAGAGACGTAGCTATGTCCCGTCAGTACTTTGAGTTTGTGCCCCGTTTTAGAGCCCGTATGATTCCAAGCCTCGTTTCCCGTGAATAAAACCCTTCCCTTTCGCTTTGAGCGCTTTAGCAAAGATTGACAGCGCACATAGTATTTCCTTGACCCATGTCTCGGATTTGGGGCCAAAGCCCGGCTATTTAAACTGGATTTTTTTCATAGTATAACGCGCAGAAACCTAGCTGTAGCCCCAAATATGGCCATTTGCTCAATGCCCTGTTTATGCAGGGAAGTCTGTGTCTGGTTATTTTCATAAGGCACCTTCCTTCCTAACGATTTGATGTATTAAGTGTGCTTTTTACATCTCTCACAGCCTTGATCCCGTCCCCCGATGAGGGAAAAGTAGGGACCCAAACAGTTGGGACTATATTGAGTGGGATTGGGATTACTAATTAAATTCCGTTCTTTTCTAAATTTTTTTCTTAACATTTATCTAACACTTTATGATTTTTTTTAGTGGGCAAATAGGGGTATTTTTGGCAGGGTAAGGTTCCAGCGGGGGCGTCCTTGTGGCGTTTTTCCCTGTAATTTGGTAGTATAAATATAGATAGTGCTTATAATGGGCTTGTATAGGGTGTGAGGTACTAAAAATTATTAACCCTTTACCCCTTCTTTTTGCTTCTTTTTTTTCCTAGCTATAAGGTGGTTACATAATTTTGTGGTTTTAAAAAACCTGGGGTTTTAAAAAATTTGGTTGTTTTAGATGTGATTTTGGGTATTTTTTCAGTTTTTTAAAAAAATTAAAAAAAGCCCATATTTATTATTTAGTGCGCCTTTCCATGTTTGTCACTTAAAGATTTGATTTGCGTATTGGAAACTAGCTCAGATTAAACTTAATTCTACTGGTGAGCTATTTGGTATATATTTGAGAGGGGAGAGAAAACATAAGATTGGTGATATTACGAGAGTCTGTCTCGGAAGGGAAGAGCTCCTGCAGACAAGAGACAAGCAAACACAAAAGCTTAAGGGACAATCTGAACAGTGACTTTGGGGGAGGCAGAGGTCTTTGCAGACCACAAGAGGGATATTATCTCCAAACAAGCCTGTTTTTTCTAACTGGGCTGGAATCCATGTTTGGAAGTAGGTCCCAATGTTTCAAGGTGGAACAGGCTTCCTCTGGCGTGGAACATGTGACTTGAGTGCCGTCTCTAGTAATCAGTAATGTTACAGGGAAACTCCATCTGTATGGAATTCCTTTTTTCTCTGAGAAGTTTTGTGTATTGTTGGAAGGTGATTTGGAGTTGGGGCGTGACAGCAAGAACTGGGGAAGTGGTAGTGGGAGGGGGTAGCAAGCTTGCGTTGTCCCTTACAGTGTTAGTGAGAAGCCCAGCTTTTAATATTGAGAGGTGATTTGAGGGCAGGCAAGAAGACTTTACAGTAGGTACGTTATGAAGAGTGCAGGCGCAGGGAACAATAAGAGTATGAGGGTCCCCCAAAAATCCTGTTTTTCAAGGGGGGGGATGAGGGGTGGTGTTTTCGAAACACTGCTTCCAGTAGATGTACTGTCGATATGGCTAGGAAGGCTCAAGCTTTATATATATGGCAGCTTTTAGTTTAGTTGCTGCTTCACAGTGGAGAGTCTATAAAGCTGCATTGGGCTGTACTATGCTTCCCTGGACTTTTAATAAATGCTGGGTGTGAAGTCAGAGGACACAAGTGTCGGGTGGCCTAAACGAATATGAGGTGAAACCCCGCATGGTGTTTAATTTCCAGGGGACCCTCTGAGCGGGGAGAGCCGTGGTTGTTGCGGCAGGTATTGTGGCGAGGCCGCGACGTGTCCAGCACGTTGGGGGTGGGGGGACTCACTCACCGTGGTGATGGCGGAGATGGAGCAGTGTCCTTGGGAGCCGTACAGGGGCAGCGCACAGACAGGGTAAATGACATGGGGAGCTTTTGTCAGGCACGGACCAGAAACGGAGAGCCAGAGAGGAGGGGAAAGGCTCCGAAATACAGGGATTACCAACGCTGGGATCCACGGAGCTGCGAGGGCTGGAAGCCAAGATGTAGCTGATTCCTGCCATTACCTGGGGTGGTGAAGGCTTAGGCTCAGGGCGCAGGCTACGATGCAGCGCTCAGGTTGGATCCTTCACCCCGGTTCTGAAACACCAGTGGGAAAGTAGACTCTGGTGACATCTAAGAGTAACTTAATCAACTGTGGGTCCTAACTTTACATGCACACCAATTCTAACCAACCCCTTTGCGCATATGAACATAACAGTACATCTTGACTGAAAGTCAATTACTGCAATTGGATGTTCCAGCACATCCAGGAGATTGGGCAGGCTCACAAACAGATTGCTCCAGTCAGTTGCTCTGGTCATGGCGGATTAACATCTTTGACACCAAAAGTGGCAGCTAAGGGAAAGAGCTCTATATGTCTCCATCGACACCCCATCAATGCAATCATGTCGACCTGCTGAGTAACTTTATGTATATGTGTAAAAGTAATAAAACATACATGCACGACAAACATTGTAAAAATTCAATCCAAAAAACAATGGTGGAATGACTGGGTTTTTATTCCCATTTTTTATGGCCCAATACTAAAAAAAGCCAAAAACTGTGAAACACCTGTAGGCTGGGAAAGGCTCCGAAATACAGGGGTTACCAACACTGGGATCCACGGAGCTGCGAGGGCTGTTAGCCAAGATGGCGCTGATTCCTGCCTTTACCTGGGGGTGGTGAAGGCTTAGGCTCAGGGCGCTTGCTACGATGCAGCGCTCAGGTTGGATCCTTCACCAGGGAGGTGTAAGTTGTCCTGGATGTCAGGTGGCTATTTTGTGAGGAGATTTGCTTGCAGTAACATTCTTACTTGGGCCGCCGTTCGGAGCTCAGTCCCGGAGAGAGCACACTGCACATCCGATCACATCCCCTGCTCAGGCCCCCAGGGTGGAGTTTTTAAAATGTGGTACTTTTAGGTTTGTTTATTAAGTTTTAGCACCTGAGAATGTCTGCAAACCTGAATTGGTGCCTAAAGAAAATCCTCACTTTTGTCTATGTTCACTGGAATTTGTACACAAAGGGAGCTCACCTTTTTGGATGTATAAATAAAATGTAATGTTTGTTCACTTTACAAAAATTGGTGTGCTGTTGTCCTGCTTACATTAAATCTACCATGCAACAAGCACCCTCTACAAGAGACTTCCTAAAGAGAATGCCGTGCAACCATCCAACAGCTCCTAATATGAGGCTTGAGTCAAATAGCACACTAGGGCCATATATGAGATATCCCTAAAAAATGGTATTATCGGGGGAATCAATATTGATTTGCATTTCCCTGGTAATATCTAGTGTGTTCCAGGTAATAATGGATTAAATTGAAAAACGACAAAAAAAGTGACATTTCACCTCTACTTTGCTTTAATTCCTTTGAGGGTCAATAAACTTCGTAAATGCTGTTTTGGGAATGTTTTTCCCCTTACCTCAACCCCTTTGGGGGCCCATTTTGATGGGCCCTTTTTTTTAAAATTTCCTGACATGCCACTTTATTGGAATAACTTTTTGAAACTTTTAAACCTTTACCCATTTAATTCTCGTGTTTACATTGGGTATTAAGGTGTAAAAAAAATTTTTTGGCCCAAAAAAGTTTATTTTTAAATTGTGTAAATATCAAAAATATCTTTAAAAAAATTTTGAAAAATTTCCCATTAAAAATTAAAAATTTTTCTACATGTAAGGGGTTTTCCCAAATAAAAATAGTTTATAATAGCATTACCAAAAATCTACGGGAGGTTGGCATAAAAATTCCCTTTTATAGTTTTTTTTTTGGGGTCAGCCCCGTTCTGACTTGCTTTGTTTGGGGCCTGTATGTTGGGTTTACCCCCATAAAGGATTTCAAAAAGGGAAAATAAAAGCAAAGTTGGAAAAATTTCCCAAAAATTTCATTTTTTTTTGCTTTTTTTTTCAATTTGTATTTTTTTATTCACAAAAAACAGGGAGATTTTACCGGGGAAATTTTGCAACTTAATTTTGGGTTTCCCCCGGATTCTGCCTTTTTAAAGGGAAACATCCCATATTTTGGCCCTAGTGCACAAATCGGGCTCAACCAAAAAGCCCCCCAATTTGGGAAGAACTTTTACCGGGATTTTTGGAGTTCATTTTCAATATTTTTTTATTTAGGCATAAATTTCAAAGGATGGGGAATTGTTTTTCTAACGAAGTGGAATTCTTTTTTGAATTTCGGAAAACTTGGGTTTAAACGAAGTCGAATTTGGGGGGGAAATTGGGTAAGGGGGGGGGGTGTTTTTTGATTGAAAAAATGACTGTGAGCACTTTGGCACATGGGGAAAAGCATCTGGGAGGAAAAGGGCATAGCCTGCTTGAAATGTGCAGAGAAATGAACCCAATCAGAGCCCCGGGGGGATTCTTGTTATACCAAACTTTTATAAGTCCGGGCCGCGACGCGGGGAAAGCTATCCCGTTTCCCACTGTAGATCAGGAAGGTGTTTCCCGCGGTGATTGTTACGAAGAACTAAATTTTTATACAGGTTTTTTTTGTAGGGTGTCTAAAGCTTGTCTCAGAGCTGCTTCTCTTAACTTTAAAATTTCTAATTTTTTGGGGTTATTGGTCAAAAACCCAGGTGGGGCCATGAAGCTGCATATACATTTAAATCCTATCTGCTCACAGCACTTTAAATTACCCAAAGGGGGGATCTAACCCCAGTTCCTGTTGTTTTTCATTTAAAAAAAAACACTTTTTTTAAAAATAAAAATCCCCACTTCTTTTTTGGGCTGCTCAATTTTTTGGGCGAAATTTCATCCGGGGGTTAAATTTAAGGGTTTGTTATTCAGCTGTGGTGACCCCAAAGGGGAAACCCATTTTAACGCCAAAATTTTTAAAATTTTTCCCTGTTACAAAATTCCCACAAGCGGGGTTTTAATTAAATTTTTTCTCTTTTTGTGTGGCGTAAAAAAATACCCCCATTGAAACACGTACAAAGCAAATAGTGTGTGGGGGCTCAATTGTTTGGGCGGTTTTTACATCCGGGGGTTAAATTTAAAGGGCGAGGGTTTTTAGCTGTGGTGCCCCCAAAGAAACCGTCTTTTTAAACGCCAAAATATATAATTTTTTGTAGCAAAATTTCTAAAGGGAAAAGGGGTTAAATTTTTAAAATTTTTATATCTTTTTGTGGGCGTAAAAAACACCTTTTTGTAACACGCTACAAAGCTACTAGTTTGGGGTTTGGCCTCATTTTTTGGCGTTTTTTAAACCCGGGGGTTTAAATTTAAAGGGGGTTTTTTTTTCAGCTGTGGTGACCCCCGGGAACCCGGGCATTTTCAACGCCAAAATATTTTAAAATTTTTCCCTGTACAAAATTTTCCCCAAGAAAAGGTTTTAAATTACAATTTTTTATTTTGTGTGTGGGAAAAAAAAAACCGCATTGTAACACGTTTAAAAAAGTATATTTTTGTGGTGGCTAAATTTCCCTTGGGCAAAATTTTACATCCGGGGGTTTAAAATTAAAAGCGTTGTTTTTCAGCTGTGGGACCCCAAGGAAACCTCTTTTTCAACCCCAAAAAATTTATAAAAAATTTTTTTCCTGTAGCAAAATTTCAAAAGAAAAAATTTAAATTAAAATTTTTTATCTCTTTTTGTGTGGCGTAAAAAAAACACCGCTTTTGTAACAGGGCTACAAAGCTACTAGTTTGTGGGGGCTAAATTTCCCTTTGGCGAAAATTTACATCCAGGGGTTTTAATTAAGCTTTTGGTTTGCAGTTTTACTCGTAAAAAAAACTTTTTTTTTTCACCCCCAAGAAAAAAATTCGTAGCAAAATTCTTTACCCAAAGGTTTTAATTAAGCCGGGTTTTGTGTTTTATATTCAGTAAAAACAAAATTTTTTTAAAACGGCCCTTTTTAAAAGTCAATTTTTCCTGCCAATTTGTGGAGCGAAAATTTAAACCAAAGGGGTTACCAAGCTTTTTACTGGGTTTCTTTTGGGTCAAAATAAAGGGTGTGAAATTTTCATATACAATATTTTTCATAAAACATTGGGGCCTGTACATTTTAGAACAAACCTATGTCAGACAGGGGAGGGGGCAGGTCTTAAACCGGGAGTGGCAGAGGCACAAACATTCCAGGCCCAGGTTGCAGCACGCAAGGGGACGCCCGCAGGGGGTAAAAGGGTGAGGCCAAAAACTGCCGCTTTTCATTAGCGGCCTTTAAATGATTTGAAACCCCAAAGGGGTTTCTTGATTGGTTGACAAGGTTTAATTTTCCCCCCGGATGACACTGAAAACCCACCAAGATCGGGGGGGAAGTCAGACACAACCCTTAGTTGGCAGGGGCCCGGGGAGCGGGTCGGGGCCCCTCACCTGCCCCTCAAACCGCCTCTGCCCCTTTCCCGGGCCCCCTCACCAGAGATCTATAGGGGGGCCCTGGGTCGCCCACTAATAGCGGGGATGAAAAATTTGAGGAGGGCAGCCCAGCAGCTTTGGCAGCAAAGAAAGGGGGCCCAATTTTCCCCTCTTCTTGCATTAGGTGGCAAAGTATAGAGTTGAGAGTGGAATGGGGGAGGTCATTTTTGTGGGGGGTCACCCCTCTGCTTACCAAAAACCGGTGATGAGGACAGCAGGGGAGGGTTTGAAACACAAATAGATGAGATGAAAGCCAACCCACTTGGGACCCGGGTGAGGCGGGGGCCCTTCATCATGTCAGGAGTAGAGGGGTCGTTGCCCCTTTCAGGAAAAGGGCGCACCCCAGCAATTTGGGTTGTGGGGGCCCCGTGGTCAACAGGGTTGCAGCGTGTGGGGGTCGGGGCCAAGGGGAAAAAGGGGAAAAAACCCGTTTCGCGGGCCCAAAGAAAAGTAGCAGAACAGGGGCTAGCGAAAGGGGCGGGGGCAGTAGGTTTCACTCAGGCGGGGGTTTGGGCGGTAAAATCCGTTACTCGGGGGTGGGGCCATTTCTTTGCTAAGAAAACCGGAGGGCCGAATATGGGTATATGTAGAATTGTGGGGCGGGAAGTAAAAGCGGGCCCCGGGAAACTAACGTTGGCCCCCCAGGGGCCCCGCGTCAACACATGCGCTTTCCCACCCCGGTGGCCTGGGAGAAACTTTGGCTCAGATGGGGGTTGCCCTTCCTGCCACCGCGAAACAGCAGCACCCCCAGGGGCAGCCCCATTGCGGGCCAGTCAAGGCCCCCACCCCCTTGCAGAAGGGAGCTTTTTCTCTTTGACATCTCTCCCATCCAGTCCCTTTGCCCCTTTCGTACTCATGGCGCTAGCAGTGTTCAGTGGGGCGATTGCAAAGAGACAACAGAAAATGCGTCCAACCACCGGGGGAATTTTGCACCCAAGTGACCGGGGCTCCTGCCCAAGTTTTTGGTACTGCAGTCCCCCCCTTTTCCAAATGGGGGGGACTTGCCCTTTCCCAAGAGAACTAATGGCTTGTCCCGAGCCGAAAGGGAGATTTCCCAAAAGCCGTAATTTTTTTTCCAAAAAAGGGCAAGTACCGACTTCAAAAATATGTAAAAACAAAGGTGGGCCAGTTTAAACAAACGGTTTGTTAAAGGGTGCATGGCAGCACGGACGTTTTTGGTCCTGTAACTACGGTCAGGGCCAGTACATGCCCTTTTAAAACCCCCCCCTGGGTATTGTGCTTTCCGGGCCCCGGCAACCCCCAACAACTTGGGGCAGGAGACGCCGCTTTTCCCCCACGGGGTCAAACTGCGGTCCTGCGCCAATGTCCGCCTCCCCCCTCCCCCACCACCATCTCAGCCTCCCCCAAGTCTGCTCCATCATACCAATGTTTTTGGGCACAGCGGGGGTCCCCGCAGTTCTACACCGGGCTTCCCCGGCGGGAAAGAAGTCACCAGAGGGGAAAGCTCCGCGGGCATGCAGCAAGAAATCGAAAGTGTGGTTTTCCCCCGGGCCAACTGCAAATGGGGGGCTTTGGGGGACAAAGGGGGAAAGGTTTTCCCCCGCTGCCTGAAGAGGGATGGGGCCATGCGCCCTGATTTGGGGGCCGTGGTTTTTAATCTGGTTGTGAAAAAGGTTCCTGAGTCTTTTCCCCCGATTCTTCGAAGATTCCCGAAAAAGGCCAGGAAAAATGTGCAAGCACTTTATCCATTTTGTAAAAAAAGCCCGGGAAAACCCTCCTGAGTTGCAGCGGCAGAAAGGCCCCCCAAAACACACTCCCGAAATGCCCATGTTTCCACCTGTTTGGGAAATTTCCCGCCTTTCCCTGTTGGAAACCCCTGTATGAACAGGGAAAGGCCCTTAACGATTTTTTGATGATCCCGGCAGACAGAAGTATCCCCCGGGGTAACTTTGTTTTCAGCCAAATGGAAAACTCATGCGTGACACCTGCCGGGTTTTTTTGAGGCCTTTTGGAAAGGAACGTTATTTTTCAGTGCCAGGACTACGGGGGAATAACCCTCATTTCCCCTGCTTCATTCCTGGGAAAAGTTTCTGGGAAAAAATGTCTGGGGAGGAAAACTGGAGACGTGGCGCTACACTCGGGGCCACATGAGTCCGGTGGGGCTGAAATTTGGGGGAGGGGGAGGAAAGGGGACATTGGGCGAAACTTTTTTCTGGTGAAAATGAGTGGATTTTCTTTTTTTAAAAGGGGAAAGAAGGAGGAGCAGGAGCAACTGGAGGAGCTAGATGGAAAGAGGGAAAAACGAGGCAAAATGACCCCCAAAACACCCGGGGGTTTAAAAGGGAAAAAGGGGCAGGGGGCCCCCCGGGGTCACTTGTCAGATGGCCCGCAACATGCTGATTTGCCTGGGTATTTACAGCCGAAAAAGTCAGCTTCCCGGCAAAAGGGGGTTTACTTTTGTTTTCCCCCCCATTGGGCCCTCGTACTGGTCCCAAAATGGGGGCCTTTTTTTTCCCGTATTTAGAGGGGGGGCCCAAAAAAAAAATATTATAGTGAAAAAACCCCCGTAGTTTATTTGGCCCCTGCCCCCGTGCGGGATCGTCCCCCCTCTGACCCGGTCCCGACCGGGGGGTTCTTCAGGTCACGTTCTACTGGCCCCCGGTGCCGGGGGGAAGGGGGGGGGGTCGGAGGGGTTCCGCTCCTTTTGCAGCAACCAAGTTGGAGTCCACTGATAAGCCAAAACTTCCTTCCCCCGCCCTTAAGTGAGGAGGGCAGTTTGCCAGCCCGCAGTAGCAGCAGGGCCTGGGCAGACCCCGAACCAACAGGGGTGGGCCTACTTGGAAAAACACTCTTCCTTTCCCGTTAAAAAAAGATCCGCTGGGGCTTTCTGGGCAGCCAAAATTGGGTGATGGCCGCAACCTTTTCCCATTTGCAGTGGAGAAATGTCCTTTCCCGGCCCGTTTGTTTTGGGAAAGAGCGGGTTTTTCCCGTGCGGGGGGGGGGGCCCTGTTACCCCAAGGAGAACCCGCTTTTCCACGGGAAATGTTTTTAACGATAACCCTTTTTCAAGATGAATTCCCGGCGTTTGGGGGTCGGCCAGGATTTCCACCACCAATGCCTTGGCTTTGGTACTTTAGCCCATGGCCTCAACCAAAAATGTGAGAAAAGAGTCTGGGTTTTAAAATACCCGCCTCCGCCATTTTTCTGAAAGCCCCCAACCCCCCCTGATGCCCACATCTGCTGCCCTTTTCATCTGCCCCAAAACCCTCTTTCAGGGGCTGGGGTTTTTCCACCCCTCCCCACAAATCTGTCTTTTTGCCATGTTAAACCCCATGCTGCTTTTCTTTTGGCTGCTGCCCTGGGCCTCCACACTGTGTCATTGTGCCCAAATCTCGACCTAGGTGTTTTCTCCCCGCCGCCTCAAACCCCCCACTCCGTCATTGTGCCCCTCTGTGGCCTACCCCCTGGTTTTTTCCACCTCCAGAATTTTCATTGTGCCAATGTTTTGACCCCATGGGTTTTTGTGTGCTGCTGCCCTGACCTAACACTCTGTTTATTGTGCCACTTTGTTTTACCTCATGCTGCTGCCCCTGGTGCTGCCAAGGGGAAATCCACACTGTGTCATTTTCCCCCTGTGGCCTAAACCCGTTTTTTTTCCAAACCCCCAAAAAATGTGATTTGGTGCCACTGGGCCCGACCTCATGCTTTCTGCTTGGTGTGCCCTGACCTCCACACTGTGTTTATTGTTTCCCCCCTGTGGGCCCACTCCTGTTTTTTTTCCCCCTCCCCAAAAAGGTCTTTTTGCCCCTGTCCCCACCCCCCGCTGCTGCTTTGGCTGCTGCCAACCCCCACACTGTTTATTGTCTCCTCTGTGGGCCCACTCCTGTTTTACCACCTCCCGAATCTCATTGTTCCCCCTGTTGACCTCATGCTGGGCTGGGCTGCTGCCGTACCCCAACAAATGTCCCTTGTGCCACTGTTTGGGCCTTATGTGTTGCTCCTCCAGCCCCTCACCTCCCCTCCCCTGTCATTGTGCCACCTGTGGTTATTCCCGTTTTTTTTTTACCTCCAGGATGTCATTGTGCCACTGTCTGACCCTCATGCCCGTGCTTTGGCTCTGCCCTGACCTCCACACTCTGTCATTTGGCCACTTCCCGACCCCATGCTGCTGCTCTGGCTGCTGGCCGTGCCTTCCCCAATGTGTCAAATTTTCCCATCTGTGGCCTACTCCCCGGTTTTTTTTCCACCTTTCCGGTGTGATTGTGCCAATGCCTTTACCTCTTTTGCTGCTTTTGGCTGCTACCGTGACCCCACACTGTGTCATTTTCACTCTGTGGGCCTTTCTCCTTTTTTTTACCACCTCCCAAAAAGGGGATTGTGGGGACTGGCCGCCTCATGCTGCTTTCGCCTCCACAAATGTGAAATTTTCCCACTCGTGGCCCCTCCCGTTTTTGCCACCTCCAGAAGGTCATTTTGCCACTGTTGACCTTTAGGGTTTTGTGGGGGGTGCTGCCTTTACCTCCCAAACTGTGTCCCTTGTTCACTCTGTGGCCCACTCTTTTTTTTTACCCCCTCCAGGGAAATTTAATTGTGCCGTCTGAACCCCATCTGCTGCTTGGGGGCTCTGCCCTGGGCCTACACCCTGTGTCATTGCCACTTTTTTGAATCTCATGTTTTGCTGTGGGGTGCTGCCCTGACCTACACACTGTCATTGTGCCACTGTCTGAACTCATGTGCTGTTTTGGCTGCTGCCGTGACCTCGGGCACGGTCAATGTGCCATGTCTACCTCTGTGTGCTTTGGCTTTCTGGGCCCTGACCCCAAAAACTGTTTTCATTGTCCCCCCCTTTTTGGGCCCATCCTTTTTTTTCCCCCTCCCAAAAAAGTGATTGGGGCCAAATGCCTGACCTCAGGGTGCTGTGTGGGTGCTGCAGTGACCCCCACACTGTGTCCCTTGTCCCACTCTGTGGCTACTCTGTTTTTTCATCTCCAAAAGTGATTGTGCCACTGTCTGACCTTTTTGCTGCTGTGTGGTTTATGCCGGGACTCCCCTCCCGTGTCATTGTCTCACTCTGTGGGGCCCACCCTGTTTTTTGAACCCCCAGTGTTTATTGTTTCCACTGTCTGACCCCCATGCTGCTGTGTGGGGTGCGGGCCGGGGCCCCCACACCGTTCCCCTTGTCCCCACTCTGTGGCCTACTCCTTTTTTTTTTGCCACCCCAGGAATGGATTGTGCCACTGCCTGACCTATGTGCTGCGTGGCTGTGCCAGACCTCCACATGATTCATTGTCTCCTTTTGGGCCTACTCCTATTTTTTTTTCCCCCTCCAGAATATCATTGTGCCCCTGTCTTTACCTCCCTGCTGTTCTGTGGCTGCTGGGCCCTTTACCTACACACTGTGTCATTGTGCCACTGTCTGGGCCCCCATGGCGCTGTGGCTGTGCCGTGACCTACACAATGTTTATTTTGCCCCCTGTCTGACCTCGGTGTTTTCCCTCCCCCTTTTCCCCCTCCACTCTCTGTCATTGTGCCACTCTGGGCCCTTTTCCCGTTTTTTTCCCTCCAGGAATGTCATTTTTTTGGGGCCACTCGTTCCCTTTTTTTTGGAAAATCCCCCCCTTTTCCCCTCTGTTTGGCTGCTTGCCGTGAAAAAAAAACCCCCCAACAATTTCCCTTTTTTTTCCCCCCTTTGTTTTTCCACTGTTTGAACCCCCATGCTGCTGCTTTTGGGTGCTGCCCCTGGGCCTCCACCTGTGTCCCTTGTTTCCCCCTCTGTGGCCTCTCCCCGTTTTTTCCACCCCTCCTAAGTGATTTTGCAACGGGCCCGACCTCCCTGCTGTGCTGTGGCTGCTGCTGGACCTCCCCACGTGGCAATTTTCCCCCTCTGTGGCCTACCCCCGTTTTTGCCCCCTCCCCGAATGTCCCTTGTGCCACTGCGACCTCATGCGCTGCTGGGGTGCCCGCCCCCTGGACCTCCACACTGTGTCATTTTCTCACTTGTGGCCTTAATTTCCGTTTTTTTCCACCTCCAGAATCTCATTGTTTCCACTGTTGACCTCATGTCTCTGTGGGTTTCTGCCCCTGACCTAACCCCTGTGTATTTTTTCCCCTCTTGGGTCTCATTTCTGCTGCTGTGGGTGCCCGCCGTTTAAACCCAACATGCCCTTGGGGCCACTGTTGAACTCTTTCTGCTGTTTGGGGTGCTCCCTGACCTCGACACTGTGTTTATTGTGCCACTGTTTGCCCATGCTGCTGCTTTGGCTGCTGCCGTGACCTTTAAAACTGTTCATTGTCCCCCCCTTGTGGGCCTTTCTCCCGGGGGTTTTTTTCCCCCTCCAAAGGGGATTGTGCCCCTGCCCCGACCTCAAAGCTGCTGCTGTGGCTGCTGCCGGGACCTCCACACTGTTTTCATTGTCCCCCTCTGTGGCCTACTCCTTTTTTTTTTCCCCCTCCAGAATGTGATTGTGCCCCTGTCCGACCTCATGCTGCTGCTTGGGGGCGCTGCCGGACCCCCACACTGTGTTTTTTCTCACTCTGTGGCCCCCCCCCTCCTGTTTTTGCCCCCCCCTCCCGAAAAGGCATTGTGCCCCCGGGCCCGACCTCAGGGGGCTGCGTGCTGCTGAGGGCCCCCTTTTCTGTGCATTGTCTCACTCTGTGGCCTTCTCCTGTTTTTTGCCAATCCAGAAGGATTGTGCCCTGCCTGACCTAAAGCTGCTACTGTGGGCTGCTGCCCCTTTACCTCCACAAATGTTCATTTTTGCCCCGTCCCGACCTCTTTCTGCTGGGTCTGGGGTGCCTTTCCGGGACCTACACACTGTGTCATTGTCCCACTCTGTGGCCTCCCCTTTTTTTTTCCAAAATCCAAAAAGTCATTGTGCCCTGTCTGGGCCCTCCGTGTGTGTGGGTGCTGCCTTTACCTACCCCCTTGTATTTTTTGCCACTGTCTGACCTCATGTGTGCGTGGGCTGCCCTGACCTAACAAAACCCCGTGGGCATTGTGTCACTGTCTGGGCCTCATGCTTTCGCTCTGGCCGCTGCCCCTGACCCACACACTGTGTCATTGTGCCAAAGTCTGGAAACCCCATGCGCTGCTGTGGTGCTTTCCGTGACCACAACCCCGTGTCATTGTCCCCCCTTTTGGCCCAAAATCTGTGGCCTACTCCCGTTTTTTCCCCCTCCAAATGTCATTTTGCCCCTCCCCTTTACTCATGCTGCTTTGGCTTTCCCCGTCCCTCCACACCTGTCACTGATGTTGCCACCTGACTCTCAGTTGTTTTTTTTTCCCGCTTTTGCTGCCATGCTTTTTCAGGGACTTTTTGTTCCCTTTTGGGCAGTTTTGGGGCCCCCCCTTTAAATGCCCCGGGAATTTTTTTAGTGAACGGGTTTAAGAGCCCGGGGGAGTTATGTGCGTGTTATACTTAAACACAAATTGGGGGGAAGAAACCCAAACCAAGGGTCCCCTTTCATATTTTAAACATGGGACAAGTTTACAAACACCCGCAGGCTTTTGTGGGGCCGGAAAAAGCTGTTTTTTTATTCGTGATTTTGTGCTGAAGTTTTAAATTTTGGGAAAGAAGTTTTTTTTTGCCGAGAAATTGCGAAGTGAAAAAAGAAACGATTTCGGGAAAATTTTCCCCATCCTAAACATTTAGGTTTGCATACACCAAGGTGCTAAACTTAAAAAAAACTGCTAGAAGATGCCTTTTTTGGAAAAGGACAGCTTTTGGGGAAAATATCCAGGGGTTAGTTTAGTATATCGACCCCATTGGTGTTTCACACATTTTTTTAACATTAGGAAGTGAAAACAAAGAAATGTTTTGTTTCAACAATCTGCAATTTTATTGACCCATTAGGTGTTTCACAGGAATGAAAGCAAAGTTGAGGTAAAATGTCTAAATTTCACTTATTTTTGCTTATTTTCAATTTGTATCCATTATTCACAGGAACACATTAGATGTGACCAGGGAAATGCAACTTAATATTGATTCCCCAGATTCTGCCATTTTTAGTGACCTCCCATATGTGCCCCTAGTGCACTATTTGGCTCAACCACAAGCCTCGGAGTAGGAGGAGCACCTACCAGACTTTGGAGTCTCATTTTCAATATTATTTTATTAGGCGTCATTTCAGGTTTGCCTACACCTTAAGGTGCTAAAACTTAATAAACACTGCTAAAAATACCCCATGTTGGAAACTACACTGCTTATGGAATATATCCAGGGGTTTTGTGAGTATATCGACCCCAAATTTTTTTACCATTAGGCTGTGAAAACAAAGAAACTTTTTTTTCAACAATCTGCAATTTTAGCTTAAAATATTTCATTTTTACAAGGAATCCTGGAAAAAAAGCACCCCAAATTTTGTTACGCAATAAGTCCGGCAATACTCTATATGTGGGTGTAGACTTCTTTTTGGGTGCATGGCAGGGCATACAAAGGCTGGAGCACTGTTTGGCTTTTGGAACAGAGATTTTGGTTGGTGCCATGTTGCATTTGCAAAGCCCTCAAAGTACCAGAATAGGTAAAACCTTTCAGATGTCACCCCATTTTGGATTCAACATCCCTCATGGATCTCATTTAGGGGTGTATTGTGCATTTTGGGCATACAGGTGTTCCATAGTTTTTTTAGCATTGGGCCATAAAAATGGAGGGACAAAAAAAACAAAGTTCCATTTTTGTTTTTTGTTTTACATTTTACAGCGTTCGCCGTGCACTGTAAATGACAGGATAACTTGATTATGTGGGTCGATACAATTGCAATGATATAAATTTCATAGTTTTTTATGTTTTATTACTTTTACACAATAGAAGTGCCTCTGTAAAAAATTGTGTTTTTATATTGTCCTATTCTGACAGCCATAACTTTTTTATTTTTCTATTCGGAGCTGATTAGGAGCTAATTTTTTGTGGATGAGATGACAGTTTTAATGGTAGCATTATGGGGTTCAGAGGACACATTGCTCGCTTTTTTCAAGGTTTTTGTGAGGTGTTTTGAACAAAATACAGCAATCTTGGTAGTGTTTTTATTTTTTCAGTGGTAACTGTGCTGTATAACTGACTTGATAGGTTTACTCAGCAGGTCAATATGATTACATAGAGACCAATATTGTACTTTTTTCATGTCTATACAAAATAAACAAATCTTTTATTCAAAAGGAAAACACGTTTTTGCATTGACATAGTCTGAGAGCCATAAGTTTTTTTTTATTTTTCTGTGTATGGAGATGTGCAGGGGCTTGTTTCTTGTGGGATGAGTTTAAGTTTTTATTGGTATCATTTTTGGGTCGACAAGTCTTTTTGACTGGTTTTAAATGTTTTTTGGAAGGCAGGGTGAAGAAAATACTGCAATCCTAGTGATGTTTTTTATCATTATTTTTAACAGTGCTCACCATGCATTGTACGTAACAAATTAGTTTTATTTTGTTGGTCAATATGGTTACGGTGATACCCAGTTTATATAATTTTTTTTTTTTATATTGAAGTGCTTTAAAAAAAGTGATTTTATTGTAAACAATTCCTTTTTATTTTTTTTATTTTTGCGGAACATATTTATAGTGTAGGTTATTACACATGCGGCGATACCAAATATGTACTTTATTTATTTTTGATCTTTTTTGGGGGTGATTGGCATTTGTAAAGGAAAGAAGGGCAGTGTACATGTTTTTGTTTTATTTTCCATGTCTTTGTTTCACTTTTTTCACTTTTTTACACTTTATCACTTTTTTCCATAAGGGATTTGTATCAGCGATCTTTAGATCACTGACACAAAAGGAGATCAGTACACAGCATTGCCGCTATATACTGGTCTCCATGGTGACTGTCAATCACCATATGCTTCAGCGATCAAAGATAAATTTGAAACCAGCGAATCTTCTGTTTAAAAAATATCACCTTTATTCGATCCGTAGACACAGGGGGTACAGGGGATCAGACCTACGTGTTTCGGGCGTTTATATTTTTGCCCTTGTTCACGGTATCTCAAACATGCTTCTGCTTCACTCTTTAAATAGGTACAGGGGCGGTACTAACACATCACGTCATTTCCCCTTCAAGCTAAAAACACTTTGTATAAAAAAAGATGAAGTTATACTATGGTTTGAAACATTGTAGCAAACATGTTGTTATATTATTATAGGTTGGAGCACATATTGGGAGAATTTAATAGATATATGCAAGATCGTTTCTGTAATTCATTCCATTTGGGAAACGTGTTTCTAGTTCATATATCCATGAGGCTTCCCTTAAACGCACAGTGTGCTGCCAGTCGCTTCCATTTTCAGGACATTTAACCTTTTCTATCCCAAACCAACGGAAATCTGTCAATGAACCTTCATGATTTTCAACAAAATGCTTAGTTACTCCTGAATATGTGCTCTGCCCCTTTTTAATATTAGCCACATGTTCTGAAATACGTACTTTTCCTTTACGGATTGTGCTTCCTACATAAAATATATTGCAGGATATACATTGCACTGCATATATGAGGTGGTCAGTTTCACAATTTATAAACTCTTTAATTTTATAAGTTTTATTTTTATTATATCTTGCAAAACTATCCCTTTTTATGCTGAGTTTGCACATGTTGCATCTTTTTTTGTTACAAAGGTAAAATCCTTTTAAATCCAGCCATGTTTCTTTTGATTTTCTGTCTATATATTTAGTTCTGGTTATGTCATCTGCTATTGTTTTGCTTCTCTTTGCTACCATGTGGGTGCCTTCTTCTATAATGTCTGCCAATATTTTGTCCTCTCTTAGGATATTTATGTTCCTGTAAAATATTTTTTTTTTAATTTCTTTTAATTCTTGGCTATATCTTGTTGAGAAAACAATTCCTTTTTTGCCTAACTTTTGATTTTTCTTTTTATCTGTTTTATTTCCTTTCAACATGTCTTCCTGTTTTTCCATAACTCCATCTATATATCCTCTATCTTTTAATCTACTGTCAATGATCTGTACCTGTTTGTTATATTCGGTACACACCCTTCGTGCTCTATTGTATTCTCCTAGTGGTATAGTGTACATGGTGTGCGGTGGATGACAACTATCCGCACGTAAGGTAATGTTACCACTTGTAGGCTTTCTATACATTGTGGTGACCACCCTAGTTTCTTTTGCAATTAATTCTACATCCAAAAAGGAAATTCTTTCCCTTTGTATGGTATGTGTAAATTTAAGGTTAACCATGTTGTCAATGACATAAGATATGAAGTCTGGTATGGACGTCACATCGCGACCCCATACTATGAGGAGGTCGTCGATGTAACGCCCATACCAGACCACACCATCCGCATAAGGACTTGAAACGTTATAGATGGCATGGTGCTCCCACCATGTCATAAGCAGGTTCGACAAGGAAGGTGATGCTGTTGCTCCCATAGGGACTCCCTTAATTTGTAGGTAGTATTGGTTATTAAACTCAAAGAAGTTGTTACCGATAGGAAAATCAACACATTCTAAAATGAAAAGCTTTAATCCTTCCTTATACATGTTATTATTTCTGAAATGAAACTCTAGGGCCATTATTATATGTTGCGGTGTGTTGGAATACAAATTGACTACATCTAAACTTAGCCAAGTAAATTTGGGGGACCATACAAAATTTTTGAAAATTTTTACTACAGTTGTACTGTTTCTTAAGTAACCCGGTGCAGTCTGCACCAATGGCTGTAAATAGTTATCCACCCATTGATTTAATTTGCTCCCTAAGCTGTTACAGCTGACACTATGGGTCGTAAGCTTGGGGGAAAATTTTCTTTGTGGGTTTTTGGGACCCCATAAAATGTTGGAACTTTCGTATTTTTTATATTTAGATTATTTTTATCCTTTTCATTTATGGCCCCAAAGGCTATCCCCTCCTGTAATAATTTTTCCAGTTTACTTTTTATCTCTTTTGTGGGATCTTTTTTCAGTTTTTTATATGTAGTCTAATCTTCCAAAATTTGTAATACAAATTTTTTATATAAGAGGGTTTCCCTCTTTGTGATGGACGCTGACTTCTTGTTTGTCTGGATCCTCCTCTTCTTGTAGCTCTTTTAATGTTAGCACAGATTGTTGTTCTGCAAACAATAGATCTTCATATTCATTCAAGTAACGGACATGTTCATCTTGATATGTTTCTTGTGTTCCTTTGTCCTTGTCCCTGAAGAAACGTTTCACAGTCAAAGTTCTTGTAAACCGCTTTACATCTAGCATCGTGTTGAACAGATGAAAATGGGTAGTGGGTGAGAAATTAAGTCCTTTTTCTAATACTTTGTACTGGTCTTCTGATAGTATTATTGGGGCGAAGACTATAACATTGTTATTTTTATTTATTGCGTTTATTTCTTCTTTGTTACTGCTCTTTGTTTTTTTGTTGTTGCGATGTTTTCTTCCTCCCCTTGTGCTCCGTTTTTTGTTTCTCCCTTTTCTTTTTCTTTTTCTTTTAGCATGATCATATTTTTGTTTTTAACAACCCCCTGTGTCTACGGATGGAATAAAGGTGATATTTTTTAAACAGAAGATTCACTGGTTTCAAATTTATCTTTGATCGCTGAAGCATATGTTTGGCTTGGAACTGGGCGCCAGGAAACCGTGCGAGCAACTGCTGTGTACTCCACCTAAGCAGCGAAGCAGGTGCAAAGGATACAACACAAAGTAATGGTGAGCAGCGTTTATTTACATATATACATATGTGACTGTTTAAGTCAATCACCATACCCAGCAATGCCCACAAAGTTGACGTCCCCAGAACAGCCCAGGAAGTGTTTTTTTCACCTCCCGGGCTGTCTGGTGGGAGACCAGCCATGGCGATCGTGCAAGAGCAGACAGAAGGAGCTTACTGATCGCCGCAGTTAAGGGGTTAATCACTCACGAAAAAACCCAAAAGCACATGAACACAAAAGTGACAAGTGTTCAAAAGAATACAGAACCTTCAAGGACAAAAAAAACTAACAAAAATGTGTATTTTTAAAACTTTACTTTTAATCCAAAAGCTAAAATTGAGTACACAGATACAAAAATTGTGGGCAAAAAGCAAAATAGGTGTAATTAAAAACCCTGTTATGCCCTACTTTGCCTAAATAGCCCTATGAGCCTAACCACAGGGAGATCATCCTGAAAAAGACGCCCCTGTCAGGAACCTGAACCCTAGATATAAATTACCCTAATTGCTAAAGTGGGAGAAAAAAAGCGCAAATACATCTTTTAATGCGCTATTTGCCCAGAAAAGTCCCAACATGTTTCAATGTCCCTGGCATTTCCTCAGGGGACTGATGAGGGAATAGGAAAAAAAACCCCACAAACAATGCAATCCTGCACACAAAATTTAGGGCGTTAAATATCAATGATACAAAAGTAAAGCCTGATAGTTGTATATTCTTAAAGGCGTTCAATATATGCTCAAAAAGCCATTTACAAAACCCAAAAATAGGTGAATCACAGTGTTATGGGTGTCTTTGGGTTTACTTCGGCAGTGTAAATATAATTACATGTAGTAATAATCCTACTATAACCCCAATATCATAGGGGGAATATGTTCCTCTGCCTCTGATAAATCCAATATGCAGAGTGCTATAGCCAACAACCCCACAGACAAATTTAACACCCATTTCCAAAGTCATAGATAGAGTTCACCTCATAGCGTTCCTCCAGTCAGGAGTGAACTAACCCAAGGTAGGGCACCGCTTGGACCTCAATTCAGCTCCGGCTGTTCACTCCGTCGTCCGCGCTTATCTGCAGTGCGCGCGGCGTCCCTCATAACGAGGACGCCGCCGAACTTCCGGTTTCGGCAGAGCCGGACGTGATGTCAAACACCAGCACCTGTAGCCATGGGAACAACAGACGCATAGGCGTCGGCGCTCCCTGGCTAAACGGAGCCTGTCAGGCTACCGAAGTAAGATTTAATTTATTAAAGACGGGTTTACAAAATGACAGTTATGATATTTTATACCCAAAGTGTTGCTTAAGATATTGATAGGCACAAAAAGAGGTTCAATGACATGATATAATAAATAACCTAAATTAAATAATATTAATCGATCTACCTACAGCAAAAAAAAAAAGGGAACACAGTGGAAAAAAGGAGGAAATTCAGATAAAAGAACAGAAGTCTAGTCTCTCATCAAGTCCCAATGGGGAAGTGGTCTTCAATCTGAAAATCCACTCTGTCTCTCTTTGCAGTAGAAATTTGTCCCAATTACCCCCACGCGTTGGAGGGTTTACCTTGTCAATAGCCATAAAAAAATGTTTGTGTTTGATGGAAAATTCTACCACCAGCTCAGGGGAACTGCAATGGGCAGTGCCTGTGCGCCGGCCTATGCAAATCTGCTCCTGGGCTGGTGGGAGGATAAATATGTGTTTGGGGACTACAATACTTTTGGAACGGAAGAAATCTTACTTTGGACACGTTATATCGATGACGTTCTCGTCCTATGGAATGGGACCCAGGAATGGTTAAAAGCTTTTGTCCAGTTCCTGAATGATAACAATGACTTGAACCTAAAATTCACATTTAATATTGATTTGTACTCCTTGCCCTTTCTGGATGTTATGATCATGAAAACTAGCAAGGGGAACTTAGAGACTACCATATTCCGAAAATTCACAGCTACCAATTCAATTTTGAGGTGGGAGAGCTGCCATCCGGTTCCATTAATAAGGGGCATCCCCAAGGGCCAATATTTAAGGTTGAGATGCAACTATTCCAATATTAGGGAATTTCGAACACAAGCAAAGGTTCTAAGGGAACGTTTTAAAGATCGTGGTTATCCAGATAGCGTTCTAAGACCAGCATATAGATATGCCCTACAAAGCTTCCGAGATGTCCTTTTGAATCCAGGAGATAATCAAACTAAAAAGGAGGACCGGATCTTTAGACTAATAGGGAACTATGATGGAGCAGCCCCACTGGTAAGAGAAATTATCTCTAGAAATTGGGAAGTATTGAAATTGGATAGTGACATCAAAGGAGTGATCGGTAATTATCCGCATATAACGTATAGAAGAGGTAGGAGTCTCCGGGACCGCCTTGTACACAGTCATCTTGAGAAAGAATGTACTCCAAAAACATGGTTGAATAAACCATTGGGTGGTTTTTTTAAATGTAGTGGCAGTGTGGCCTGTGATTTTGTGGAGATGGGTAAAACTTTCCACAGTAATGTTCTTGACAAGAACGTTGAGATCAGACACTTCGTTAATTGCAGAAGCAAGGGGGTGGTGTATAAAGGATCCTGTGTATGCGGTCTAGAATACATCGGGAAGACCATTCGTGAATTCTGCCGGAGAGTGGGGGAACATGTCAATGATATTAGAAACCAACGAGACACCCAATTAGCGAAACATGTTTGTAATGGACATTCTGGAGACACAAAAAGTATCAAGTTTATGGCTATTGACAAAGTAAACCCTCCAACTCGTGGGGGTAATTGGGACAAATTTCTACTGCAAAGAGAGACAGAGTGGATTTTCAGATTGAAGACCACTTCCCCATTGGGACTTAATGAGAGACTAGACTTCTGTTCTTTTATCTTAATTTCCTCCTTTTTTCCACTGTGTTCACTTTTTTTTTTTTTTTTTGATGTGGGTAGATCGATTAATATTATTTAATTTAGTTTATTTATTTTATCATATCATTTCCCCTCTTTTTGTGCCTTTTCAATTCTTAAGCAACATTTTGGGGTATAAAATATCATAACTGTCATTTTTGTAAACCCGTCTTTAATAAATTAAATCTTACTTCGGTAGCCTGACAGGCTCCTTTCAGCAAGGGAGCGCCGACGCCTATGCGTCTGTTGTTCCCATGGCTACAGGTGCTGGCGTTTGACATCATGTCCGGCTCTGCGGAAACCAGATGTTTGGCTGCGTCCTTGTTATGAGGGACGCCGCGCGCACTGCAGATAAGCGCGGACGACGGAGTGAACAGCCGGAGCTGAATTGAGGTCCAAGCGGTACCCTACCTTGGGTTAGTTTACTCCTGACTGGAGGAACGCTATGAGGTGAACTCTATCTATGATTTTGGGAAAATTTTGGGTGTTAATTTGTCTGTGGGGTTTTTGGGCTATAGCACTCTGCATTGGATTTATCAGAGGCAGAGGAACAAAATTTCCCCTTTATGTTTTTTTGGGTTTTTATAGTAGGATTATTACTACATGTAATTATATTTACACTGCCGAAGCACACCAAAACACACCCATAACACTGTGATTCACCTATTTTTGGGTTTCGTAAATGCCTTTTTGAGTATATATTGAACGCCTTTAAGAATATACAACTATCAGGCTTTACTTTTTTTATCATTGATATTTAACACCCTCAATTTTGTGTGCAGGATTGCATTGTTTGTGGGTTTTTTTTCTTATTCCTTCATCAGTCCCCTGAGGAAATGCCAGGGACATTGAAACATGTTTGGACTTTTTCTGGGCAAATTGCACATTAAAAGATGTATTTGCGCTTTTTCTCTCCCACTTTAGCAATTAGGGTAATTTATATCTAGGGTTCAGGTTCCTGACAGGGGCGTCTTTTTCAGGATGATCTCCCTGTGGTTAGGCTCATAGGGCTATTAGGCCAAGTAGGTCATAATAGGGTTTTTTAATTTTAATTACACCTATTTTACTTTTTGCCCACAATTTTTGTATCTGTGTACTCAATTTTAGCTTTTGGATTAAAAGTTAAGTTTTAAAAAATACACATTTTTTTGTTAGTTTTTTTGTTAATCACTCACGGCATAGCTCGCTCCAGCCGTGGGTGTGCGGTATGAGTCCAGCGGTAATCTATTGCTAGTCCCATGTCGTGATGGTGCGGGGCTCACTTCTAAACCCACTTAATCCCATAATACCCATACATCAATTTGCTGGAACGCACTGCCCGCTAGAACGTATGGGTATGTCCTATGTTGGGAAAGGGTTAAGGAGTGCAGTCCCTCAAATTGAGTAATTTATAGGGTTATCTGACATACAGGCCCCTCAAAGCCACATGAGAACATTACTGGTCCCTAAAAAAAAAATCTGTTTTGCCAATTTTCTTGAACTTGTGAAAAACTGTTGCAACATTTCTAAGTCCCCTAATGTCATAAAAAAAAATAATAAAAAAGACATTCAAAAAAGTAGATATTTAGGGCCACATCTATGAAGTTTGTGCATTAAAATAGCATAGGATGACATTTCTGGCTCAGGTATACCACTCTGAAAGTTGTTTAACTTTTCCAGCAGTAATGTGTCTAGAATTTCTGTAGCAAAGCTGTAAATCTATAGCTTTGTACAGTTCTAGAGCACCCCGACTCCTGCACAAACCTCAAAATCAGGCGCATTAAAAAGTGTCGCTTGCACTTGTCGTTTGGGAGGCATTTCAGTGAAGCGAATGGAGCTGCGCATGATCTCTGGCTGAAAATACGCCAGACTTCTGGCGCAGCCCTTTATACATGACCCCCTTAGTATGTTTAAACTATTTTGTGTGGTATAACAATCTGTCCTACACAGAGAAATTTTTGAACTTTGAAAATAGAAAATGTTTACAAATTTTCACAACTTTTTGATATTTTTCACAAATAAGCAAGGATTGTATGGACAAAATGTATTACTAAAATAAAGCACAATGTGTCATGAGAAAAAAGTCTCTGAATCACATGGATAAGTAAAAGTATAAAAAATAATTAACACATAAATTAACATATGGCAGATTTGAAACATGGGGCTCTGTCTTTTGGTCAAAAGCTATCTGTGTCTTAAAGAGGTTAAGGAAGGGAGTTTGTCACAGCTTTATTAATTACCATACAAAGCAATTTCAACAAGATAATTGATACAACGTTAATACCAGAATCAGGGCCGAAACAATTTGCCCAATCCTTGTGTTCAAGTTTGTCTTGAATCTTGTCCCTTCTTCTCAACCACATGACTAACTGCCAACTATGACTTCGGGCCTAAGCAAACTTATTTATGAAGCATTAAGAACACAGAGCAAAACAGTAGAAAAATCACTAAACAGAAAAAATAGGAAAGGGTGGGCGGGCAACAGATGATGACCACGCTGGCACCCAGGTAGTAAGAAAAGACAAAGACAGAAGGTTGCTTCCTCTTAATAATTAAAAGGGCATTAATGTTAGAACATTCATGGACTCACCAACTACCGGAGTGTTGTATTGCATATATTGGATTTTAGTTAATATACAATTCCATATGCTTTAGTTACACTCATGTCTTAGTGCTTTGTAAAACTTGTGATTGTGACTTTTTTCCTCTTTCTTGGACCTATGGTTGTAATATAACATACTGTACATACCAATTCATCTATTTTCCTGATGACCTTTGCTGTATGTAAATGTTTTGTTGTCTTTGAAAATTTGAATACAAAATTAGTTAAAAAATATGAGGGGCATGCCAAACCACCTAAAGCCAGAAGGGTTAAAGGAAAAGTGGAAGTGGCCCCACAGCTTTTCTCAGCACCTCCAAGCCTACCCTTTCTCCTCCTACTGAGTTAAATGAATTAGTCCAAAAAAAATTAACCATGCAGCCTAGCCACAAGCCTAGCTGTCATGTAGTTAATCCTTGTGGTCTAGTTCCTTATTCAGTGGCCCTCTGAAGTCAGGAACACCTTATTTCCTTTTCACAGTCTGTTGTCCTAAAAATTCACACATAAAAAAAAAAGCATGATGCAGATTTTAAATTCAAAGTCAACTCATAATTTTTGAATTGCTGTGGATTTTCACTGTGAATTTTCACAATTTTTAATATAACAAAGGGTAAAAAATAGAACTTTGCTGCAAATTTCTAACAGATGTGCAGGCAGATCCAGAGCGGAAAATTTTTGCCACTTATGGAGTCATCGTCTACCAACCAAATTCCTGCTATTTATCCTGTTGCCTTATTATACATTTCTAGAAGTTTAAAAATCTGCAGTATAACAAAAGTGGGGGAAAAACCCTGTGAAAGCTTTAATGGTGGCCTTTTTGCTGGTTGCCAAATTTTTCCCACAAACAGATTTACTAATGAATAGTTGAACAGAATTCATAGCATTTGATAGAAGAGGAGTGTTCATTGATTTCCTAATGATTTACATGAGCTTAGGGAAAATTCTCTTTCAAATATAATCTAACAGATATAATCCACCTTCTGTATGTTGTGTTATTTCATTTATTTTGTGGTGATATTTTTTTTTCACATAAATTTCCATTTAAAGGAATATAATTACAAGAAAGCCTGGGCAGTCACTCTTATGGTGCTGTCAGGCATATTCCCTGATACATGGCATTACTTTCCTACGCATCCTTTTCTCTGATTATCTGAAGTTAACATTATCACAGTGCTAGGATGTAATTATAGTTCTCCTTTCAAAGAGGCATTGCACTTACAATTCCAAAGCACACATTGTGGATATATATCGATAGACACTGAAGTGGAAGTAATGTTACACAGAATAGAGATGTGCTGATGTATGCTGGCGTTATTTACTATATTTACAACCTGACATATGCAAATCTAGCTGTGTAGCTAAGCTGAGCTGCAGCTTAATATTTACTTGACAAGCTAATTACCAGGAAAAGTTAAAAGAGAAGAGAAAAAAAAAATATTAGGTCTCATTCACAAAAGGGTTTTAAAGTAAATTGTGCTGTGATTTAAAACACTACCACTATTAGAGCCAAATGTTTAACTCGCCTTTTATTGCTGTGATTATCTGTAAGAGGCTTGAGATAACAATTCTTTTCTACATCACTATATCCTTTTTTAATAAATAACAAACAGTAATGAAAACAAGACACAGGCAAATATGGTAAATATAGAGAAATGCCTAAAGAACAAAAAAACTACCCAAAAAAGTGAATAAAAATATGTTATTGCATCAACAATAATAAAAATGCATTTAAATATAAAAAGGAATTCTGTGGTATATAATACTGATGTAGACAAACAGGTTACATTACTCCTAAAGAAGTGACAGTCACACTGCCAAATTTATGTCAGCTACATAAGTAGTCACCTGTCCTCATAAGTGCAAGCTGTATTGAACCCACAATTGCTTACCATATTGCACCCAACCCCTAAATTATATTATCAGAGCACTGAGACAGCCATAACATTAAGAACTGGTTCATGGAATGTGATATAGAGATCAAAGTGTTTACTCTTACAAATCGCAGGAACTCACCTTTTTGTTCTCTCCTGCTTATTAGATCAAAAGAAGTTTCTATGTTGTAAAAGACAAAATTTGGCTCTGCAGATCCAAAAATCGTTTTCTTGAAAAAAATGAGTATAGGTGCACACTGGTACTGCAGTAATATACATACACATTCCAAATGCCAGTAGCACACTATCAACGAAAAAAAACATCCAATATGGAGGAGTATGGAGGAGCGGTTGCCTTCATTAGCTTTTTGCACTCCACCCACCTTCACAGGTTTTTAAATCAGTGCTCAGTTAGCTGGTTCTTTCACTCCCTGAAGTATGGAATTCTGAACAGGCTTGTAGCGAGCTGGGGTAGTGTATCCACTGGACCACCGCAAGCGGTGGTAAAGACCACACCAGGGAGCAAAATCTAAGTGGGTCCCGGTTTTCAGCAGAGCCCGAGGTAAGTGAATACGCCTGAGGGAGCGAGTGCGCCCGTGTCCCGACATGCGGACCTCAGCACCGCTCGCCCCGGGCTCAGGAGGGGACACAAAGGGACGAGTTTGCCCACAGCCTGGACTGGGGGCTGCGACGCTGCTCATGATAGTACCCCCCGCTTCGGCCCCCCCTTCCCTCTGGCCTGAAGAAATCTCTGAAGCAACCCCCGGTCCATGATGTTGTCCTCCGGCTCCCAGGACTTCTCCTCGAGCCCCAACCCCTTCCAATCAAGAAGAAAATAACGTTTCCCTCTGATTGTCTTTATAGCCAACACCTCCCTAACAGAAAAGACATCAGAGGTGTTGGCCACCGGAGCAGGAGGTGACACCTTTCGCGAAAATCTGGGAGGAGGCCTGTTGCAAGGCCTGCTGCATGTCACTCCAGATGGCCCTGAGGTCACGGACCAAAGAGTCCACGTCAGGGACGTTGAAGGCCACAGCTAGGGGAAGGGGTGGGCTGGAATGAAGACAATAAACTACAAAAAATGGAGAAGCCCCAGCAGCATCAGAGTCCAGAGAGTTATAAGAAAACTCCGTCCAGGGTAACAAGCCAGACCAGTCGTCTTGCTGAGCCGACACAAAATGGCGCAAGTGATTTGGGCACTCCAGGACCGTGCAGTAGATGGTAAGGCATCAGCCCCCCTCCAGATAGTCCTCGGACGTTTGAGAGCACGGCACCACTGTCAAGGTGATTAAATCAGGTGTGGAAATGATCTTTGTTCCATTCCTTATCCAATTAAATGCCTCCTCCGAATTATAATATTATTAGAGATGGGCGAATTTCTCAAAAAATTCGGTCACTTCGCCGAATTTTCCGTCAAAATTCGTTTCGTTCCGAATTACTTCGGCACGAATCGCGTTAAAAAGAAGCAAATTCCGGGCCAGCACAGAGCCTGCAGGGGGGCCTGAAAGGGTTGGGCCCCAATGCAAAAAATAGGGCAGAGGGTTGTTTGGTCTTCAAAACAATTTTTTGTGTTTTATTATAAACATGAAATTTTGACTGCCCGCCGGTTTCTTAGAACCCGTTTCCCACTATAAAAATTCCCTGGCATTAAGGGGGTCAAAACTGACCAAAAAACTAAAGGGGGGAAATTTGTAGCCGATAAAAAAATTCCAGCGAAAATTTTGGGGGAAAAAAAACAACCCTAAAGGGCTCAATTGCAACTTTATTTGACAAATTTGTGGGGGTGACGGCGGCAGCCCGGGCACCCAAAAGGTCAGGCAGTGGCCCCAATGACTTTTCGGGAGGGGGCCAAAACACAGGAACCACAGGGGTTGGGGCACAATAATACGGGTGGGAAAGGTCAACGCCCCGCAGCAAGCATTGAGACCCCAGGCAGTGGCACAATGACTTCGGGAAAGGGGCAAAACAGTATTGGGGCCACAAGTGACAATCACACATTTGGGGGGAGGTCACGGCGGCGGGCATATGGGGTAAAGGCAGTGCACAAAAAAATTCTGGGGGCGGCAAAACAGAAATTGGGCCACAGAGGGGCACAATCACACAGTGTGGAGGTCAGGGTGCGGCAGAAATTTAGAGATCGGGGCTTTTGGGGCCAATGACATTCGGGGGGGCCGGAAAAACAGTTTTTAGGCCACAAAAGGGGCAAAAACACAACATGGGAGGCAGGGGCAGCGGGCAGAAATGAAATAGGCAGTGGCAAAAATGACTTTCTGGGCGGGGGAAAAAACAGTTTTGAGGCCCAGAGTGGCAAAAATCACACAGTTTGGAGGCACGGGCGGCAGCAGTATGAATCGGGGGCAGGGGGCAAAAATTTTGACAATCGGGAGGTTTCCAAAACAGTTTTTGGGGCCCCCAGAGGGCAAAAATCACCCATTTTGGGGAGGTCACACACAGAAAGCATGAATCAGGCAGTGGCAAAATTTGACATTTTTTGATGCGGAAAAAAAGAAATTGGGCCCCACAGAGGGGCACAATCACACATTTGTGGAGGTCACGGGGGCAGCAGTATGAGGTCGGGAAATTGGCAAAAATGAAAATTCTGGAGGCGGCCCCAACCCGTTTTACCACAGAGGGGAAAAAATCAACAAAGTGTGGAGGCACCCGGAAAGCATAAGGTCGGGCAGGGGCCAATGACATTTTTGGGGGGGAAAAAAAAATTTTTGCTACAGAGGGGGGGCACAATCACACGTGTGGAGGTCACGGCGGCAGCAGAATGGGGCAGGCGGGTTGGCAAAAACCGACATTTTTGGAAGGGGGGGAAAAAACAGTATTGGGCCACGAGTGGCACAATCACAAAGTGTGGATTTCACATTGGCCAAAGTATGCAAAACACATTTTGGAAAAATTTAAAAATTCTGGATTTGAAAAACAGTTTTAAAGGCCCAAGATTTGCAAAAATCACACAGGGGTGGAGGTCACGACAGCAGAAAGCAAATCAGGCAGTCAAAAATGACATTCTGGGGGGCGGAAAAACAGTATTGGGGCCACAAGGGGCCCACAATCACACAGTGGGAGGTCACGGGTGGCACAGTAAGAGGTCAGGCAGGGGCACAATGCCCCGTTCTGGAGGGGGCAAAACAGTTTTAAAGGCCCAGAGTGGCAAATTACACAGTGGGGGAGGTCACGACGGCAGCATATGAGGTCAGGCATGGAAACAATGAAAATTTCGGGAAGGGGGGAAAAACATTTTTTAGGCAACAGAGGGCACAATCCCCACAGTGTGGAGGTCACGGCGGCAGCAGTATGAGGTCAGGCAGGGCACAACGACTTCCCCGGAGGGGGAAAAAAACAGTATTGGGGCCCCCGGAGTGGACAATCCACAACCCTTTGGGGAGGTCACGGGGGCAGCATTTAAAGATCGGGAAAGAGGGGAAAAAAAAAGACATTTCTGGAGGTGGCAAAACAAAAATTGGCCACAAGTGAAACAATCACACAGGGGGAGGGGGGAAACGGCGGCAGCAGAAATAAGATCGGGCAGTGGGCAAAAATTACATTTTTGGGGGGGGCAAAACAGTTTTTGGGGCCCAAACAGAGTGGCACAATCACACAGTGGGAGGTCAAAGAAGCAGCAGAAATTAATCGGGCAGTGGCACAAATGAAAATTCTGGAGGCGGCAAAACAGTAAAAAGGCCACAAAGTGGCCCCAACCCACACGTGTGGAGGTCCCGGCGGCAGCAGAAAGAGCTCAGGCAGTGGCAAAAATTTACATTTTTGGACGGCAAAACATAAGGCCACAGAGTGGCACAATAAATACAGTGTGGAGGTCACGACAGCACAGAAGAGATGGGCAGTGGCACAATGAAAATTCGGGGGGCCCGGAAAAAACAAAATTAGGCCACAGATTTGGCAAAATTTCACAAAAGTGGGGAAAAGGTCACGGCGGCAGAAAGAAAATGAATCGGGGCAGGGGCAAAATTAAACATTCTGGGGGGGCAAAAGAAAATTTAGGCCAAAAGATTTGGAAACAATCAACGTGTGGGGGTTCAGGGACAGCAGCACCATGAGTTTCCAAGGGCATGGCACAATGACTTTCGGGAGGGGGCAAAACAGTTTTGGGCCCAAGAGGGGGCCACAATCACACAGTGGTGGGGGGTCACGACACAGCACATGAGATCACCGTGGCAAAAATAAAAATTTCGGAGGGGAAAAACGGGAGGAACCCACAGAAGGGCCCACAATGACTGAGAGCGAAAACCCAAAATTGGGGGGCAGCAGCATGAGGCCCGGGCATTGGCCAAAGAAAACAGTGGGGGAGGGCACGGCGGGAAATCACACCCAGCAGCTTTTAGGCCAAAGAGTGGCACAATGAAAAATTCGGGGGTTGCAAAACAGGGGGAAGCCACGGTGTGGCACAATGACTGAGACGGGGTTCCCCGCGGGCAACCCATGATTCCGGCAGGGGGGCACAATGACACAGTTTTGGGGCCCATAAGCACCCGGCCCAAAAAGCAGAAAGGGGGTTCATAAAAGTGGCACAATGACAGAGTGTTGGGGTTTGGGTCAATACCATACCTGGTAAAAAAGGGGGTAGGCAGATGGAGAAACGGGGCCCAGCGATGGTGGAAACAGGGGGGGTTGGCGGCAAAAGAAAAAAGGGGGCTGGGGCGGGTTTTTTTTTAACCCCGGGCCCTGGACCCTGGGAAATTGTGTTTGGGGAAAATTTCCGGGCCCGGGATCCACGCCTTTTTTTCATTTTTAACAAAGGCCCAGAGTCTTCCACTTTTCCCCCTTGACAACGGTTTTCTCCGGGGGAAAACGTTTGCCCCCCCCCGGAAAATAAAGACGCCCCTCGATGCCCACCCAACTGGCCGGGGAAGGACAGCTTTCCACGGGCAAACTTGGCAATTTTTGCGCGGCCACAAAACCTTTTGGGCTGCCCATAGTCCACGGATCTTCTAACTGAGGTGGCAGATTTCATCCAAGTGGCCCCAAACTTTTTGGTTTTTAGGGATCTTGCCCGGGTTCCCCCTGCTGCTGTTTCGGCGACTGTCCTCCTCACTAGGGGTTAAGGGAACCCTGTTTTCCCAGTGACCCCAAAGATTTAAATTTTTTTATTTTACTGATAGAGCTGGTATTTGCTCCAACCCACCCCCCTTTCCCCCCCAAGGCAGCCGGGCATTTAGAAACTGAGGCGGGGAGGAAACCCCCCCGGTCAGACCTGTCAGAGGAGGGGACAGGGCCGGGGAAACATGGGGCAGGGGCCCAAACGGGTTTAACGGAGGATTTTCCCTATAGTATTTTAGTTTTGTCTTCCCCCCTCATAGTTTGGGGAAAAAGGCCCCATTTTGGCCCCTTTACGGGGGCCCAAAAAGGGTTTGGGGAAGAGCCAAAAGTCCCCCTTTCTCCCGGGATGCTGCCCTATTTTTTGGGGCTGCCCACAACCCAGGAAAATAACATGCTGCGGCCACTGCACAATTGACTCCGAGGGCCCCCCCGGGCCCCCAAACCCCCTGTAACGGGCCACGGTGCTTGGGGTCATCTGCCTCTTTCTTCCTCATCCCCCATCCCCTCCTCCACCCCTCCTCTCCCCTCTCTTGTCACCTGGGTAAAAATCCATTTAAATTTAAAACCAGAAAAAAGCTTGGGGCTCCAATGTCCTCCTCCTCCTCCTCCATTTCAGTCCCCCCGGGACCTTTGTGGCCAGAAAATGTAGTCCCCACTCCCAGCCCCCCTTCCCAGCGGGTTTTTTCCCGGGATCTTTTCCAGGACATGAAGCATGGAATGACGTTTTTTCAATCCCGTAGTCCGGGCACTGACAAATAACGTCCCCTTTCCCCCCAAAAAAGGGCCCAACAAAACGGCAGGTGTCAGGGGCATGAGCTGCCACTAGCTGACATCAAGTTACATAGGGAGTATTTCTGTCTGTTTTGAATCAAACAAAAAATCGTTAATGGCCTTTACTTTCATACAGTCGGTCCCAAAATGGGGCAGGGCTGGAATTCCAGCGGGTGGGAAAATCGCATATCAGAGTGTGTTGGGGAGGGGCCCTTTCTGCCGCCCGCCAAAATCGAGGAAGGGGGTTTTCCCGGCTTGTACAAAGGGTAAAAAAGCATGCACAGTTTCCCCCCGGGCCCTTTTTTAGAATGTTTTTGAAGATTTGGGGGGAAGACTTCAGGGAAACCCCCTTTACAACCCGAATTTAACACGGCCCCATGCAAAAGGGGGGCATGGGCCAACCCCCTTTCCTTTGGTGCAGGGGCGGACACCATGTTCCCAAACCCAAAGTCCTCCCCCATGGTTTCCGATTTTTTCATTTTGGTTTCGGGAGAAATCCCAAAAATCGATTTCTTTCGCAGACGCGGAGCAGTTTTCCCCTCCTCTATTTTACTTTGTTCCCCCGAGGGCAAAACCAGGTGGAAACTGCGTGAACCCCTGCGTGCCCTACACAAATGGTAAGAGGGGGCAGTAAATTTGGGGGAGGCTAGATTGGGGTGGTTGTGGGGGAGGAGGGGGCGGGGCATTGGCGAGGTGCAAACAGTTTGACAACTAGAGGAAAAAAAGCGGCGTCTCCTGTCCCGTTGTTGGTGGCCTGGGGTGGAAGCAATTTTACCCAGTGTGGCCGTAAAGACAGGGACTTTGGGCCCCGGGAACCCTAGTTACAGCCCCAGACCCGCCGGGTGGCCGTGCCCCCTTTTAACAAACCCCAAACTCAAAAACTGACCCCCCTTTTGTTTTTACAAAATTTAGAAGTGCGGTAAAAGCCCTTTTTGGAAAAAAAAATTACGGCTTGGGGAAATCTCCATCTCCGGCCCGGGCCCCAAGGGCCCTTTGTTTTTCTGAAAGGAGAAAAAGTCCCCCCATTTGGAAAAGGGGGGGATTGCAATAACCAACAACTTTGGGCAGGGGCACGGGCCCGGGTGCTGCACCTTAGGAATTTGGTTGGAACGCATACTGGTTTTTCCCCTTTTGCAATCGCCTCCCCTGAAACGCGCTGGGGCCATTTATTAAACGAGAAGCGGAAACATCTGGACCGGGAGAGATTCAAAAGAGAAACAGCTTTCCCCTTTTGCAAAAGGTTGGAAACCTTGACTGGCTGCAATGGCAAAGCCGTGCCCCTGGGGCGGGGTGCGCTTTCTTTGCTGGGGGGCGGCAAGGGTGGAAACCCCCACAATTTTGAGCCACGATTTTCCAAACCAAACCGGATGGGGACGCTGCTTTGTTTACCAGGGGGTTTTTTGCCAACAGTTTAGGCCCCCCTGGCCACGCTTCACTTTTTGCCCACAGATTCTACAATAAACCCCAAAACCGGGGGTCCCCGGTTCCCTTTGCAAAGAACTGCCACACCGCCCCAGTAAACGGGTTTTAAACCCCCAAAAGGCTCCAAAACTGAGTGACTACGCCGCCCCGGCGGGCCTTTTGCTGAGGGCCCCTTTGCCGCAAAATTTTTTTTGGGCCTTCGAACGGGTTTTTTAACCCCCCGGCCCTTGGCCCCCCGACCTTCACACTGCTGCAAACCCGCGGGGCTCAGCCCCACGACCCACTTGCTGGGTGCGCTGCTGCCTGACCGCAAGTTGACGCCCCCCTTTTCCTTTACGATGAAAGAAAAACTTGCCCCCACCCGTCTTCCCCAAATGGCCCCCCGGCTACTCATCTCTAATTTTTTGTTTTTAAAACGTCCCTCCCCGGTCCTCATCAAACCGGGGCTTGGTATGCCCAGGGTGACACTCTCACAAAAATGACATCCCATGCACTCTCCCATCTATAAATTTGGGCCCCCCCTACTTAAGAAGGCAGGCGAAATTGGGCCCCCTTTCCCTTTGCTGCCAATTTGCTTTCTTTTACTGCCCTCCCAAAATTTTTTAATTCCTCGCTAAAAAATGGCCCCTGAGCCCAGACCCGATAGAGATCTCTTTCTGAGGGGGGAAACCCGGGTGGGGAAAAAGGGGGGCTTAGGGGCAGGTTTAAAGGGGCCCCTGACCCCTCCCGGGGCCCTGCCAACTAATTTTTTTGGTTTTAGGTTTCCCCCCCGACTCTTGGCTTGGCTGTCAATGTCATTTTGGGGGGAAGAGGATGACCTATTTAAACCCAAACAAGAACCCTTTGGGTTTTCGAACAACACACGCCCCCGTAGATGACAGCGGCAGTTGTGGGCCCCAAACCAGTGACCCCCTTTGGGGCGTTTCCCCTTTTTGTCGCGACCTTTTGGGCCCCGTTCCGGAATGTTTGTTCCCCTGCCCCCCGCAGGTGCAGAGCCTGGCCACCCTTTTTCTGTTCCCTTTCATACTGTTTTTTTTTAAAATGTACAAAACTGTTTGATGATGATATCTTTTATATATAAATAAACACCCTTTTTTTTTTGAAATCCAAAAGAAAACCCCGTAAAAACTTGGGGGAAACCCTTTGGGTATAAATTGCGCTTCCAAAAAATGGCCAGGGAAAAAATTTTCTTGTATGTGTCGTTTAAAAAAAAACGGGGTGTTTTTTCTAAATGAAAACCCCAAACAGGGTTAATTAAAAATTCGGGCATTTAATTAGGCCCACAAAAAATGTTATAAAATTTTTTCATTGAAAAAGAAAGGTTTTATTTTTGGGCCGCACAACCCCGCCAAAAAAAACGCTTAAAATTAAACCCCCGGATTTAAATTGCGCCCAAAAAATTGACCGCAAAAAATAAGCTTTGGGAGCTTTACAATTGGTGTTTTCTAAAGCCACACAACACGAATACCTTTTTTAATTAACCTCTGCTTTGAATTAGGGACAGGAAAAAATTTTTTAAATTTTGGGGTTGAAAAAAAAACGGTTTTTTTTTGTTTACCACCACAAAAAAAACCTTAAATTTAACCCCCCGGATGTAAATTGCGCCAAAGAATTTAGCCGCAAAAAAATAGTAAACTTTAAGCGTGTTACAATTTCTGTTTTTCCCACCCCACAACAAAACATACAGTTTTAAAATTTAAAAATTTGCTTGTGAATTGGCTACAGGAAAAATTTTATATATTTTGGCTTTTAAAAAAACGGTTTTTTTTTTGTCAGCACCCAGCAAAAAAAACGCTTTTAAATTTAACCCCTGGATGTAAATTTTGCCAAAGAATTGGGGCCGCCCCCAAAAAATTTCTTTGTAAACGTGTTACAAATTTCGTGTTTTCTACGCCCACAACAAATAGATTTCAGTTTAATTAACCTTTGCTTGTAAAATTTGGCTCCGGGGAAAAAATTTATAAAATTTTTTGGGGTTGAAAAAACGGTTTCTTGGGGTCAGCACATCAGCAAAACAACGGGTTTTAAATTAAAACCCCCGGGTGTAAATTGCGCAATAGAATTGACGCCAAAATGAAGGGTAATTTTTTAAATTTTAAAAAAAGCCCGGGTTTTTTTAAAAGGGAAAACAAAAGGAACTGGCTTAGATCCACTTGGATATTGAATTTTAAAATGCAGGGTGCAGTGGGGGCCACCCCTGGATTTTAGAAACCAATACCCCCAAAAAAATTTGAAATAAAAACATTAAGGAAAAACATTGTCGAGACAAACTGAGCACCCACAGAAATCGCAAAGAAAAAAACAAATTTTTTCCCGGGTGAGCACAGTGAGAAGGGGTGGGGGCTCCCGGCGTTTTCGGCCCCGGAACCCTTTAAAAAGTGCTGCGTCACGAATCCCGCCGTCTCTGATTGGCCCTTTACCCCTTTCCCTTCAAACAGGCAAACCCTTCTTTCCCCCAGAGTGCTTTGCCCCCCGGGAAATGCCCCTTGCTTGCAGCCCCCTTTTATCAAAACAAAAGCCCCACTTCGTTCACCCAAGTACCCCCCAAAGTTCGAAATCCGTTCGAACCGAAGTTTTCCTGAAATTTTTAAACGAATTTTCCCCTTCGTTAGAACAAATTTGCCCAACTCCCGTCATTACAACAAACGATCCGGGTTTCCCCAATAATTGGATTTGTTTTGCTTTTATCAAGATGAATCAGGGGTGGGTTTTCTATGATGTTGTGGGGCCCCATTTTCCAGGGGCACCGATTAAGGGTTTCGGTCTACTTTTACATTCCTCCCTTTAAACAGAAATTTGGGCCTCTTAAAAAACTTTTTTTAAAATGAACATTTCTTAAATGGGAATTTTTAATTTTCAGTTTTCCCCAAAAGGGTTTTTTTTTTGCCCGGGTTTTTCTGTGAGGAGAAATGTAAAAGACACCTTTGGTTTCAGACAAAACCATATTTCCAAATTTCTCACTTTTCATCTTAGAATTTTTCGCATTGTTTAATGGGTTTTGGGGGCATGTTTCCTCACAATTTTTTTAAAAAGGGGGCTGAGAAGTCATATTTAAAATTTTTTGGGGTCATGTTGCTGTTAGATACAGCAATAATTTAAAGGGCCTTTTGGAAAAAAAATGTGGGTTTTAAAATGGCATTTCTCCCCCCACAATTTTAACAGTGGCTGAGAAGTCATATTTTAAAAAAAATTTTTTTGGGGGCATGTTGCTGGAAATTTCAAACAATAATTATGGGCCTTTGGGAACGAAATGTGGCTTTTTAAGTGGCATTTTTTCCCCCCACAATTTTTTAAAAAGTGGGGAGAAGTCAATTTTTTTAATTTAAATTTTTTTGGGGGCATGTTGCTGTGAGAAAAGCTATAAAAAATGGTCCTTTGGTACGAAATGTGGCTTCTAAAATGGCATTTCTCCCCCCACAATTTTTTTAAAAAAGTGGCTGAAAGGGGCATTTTTTAATTTTTTTGGGTCATGCGCTTTGAAATGCAGCAATACTACAGGGTTTTCCCATTCTACAAAATGTTTGTTTCTAAAAAGCCCTTTGTTTCTTCACAAATTTTCAAAAAATTGGGTCATTGGGGGCAGTTTTTGGAATTTTTGGGGGCATTTTGCTGTTTTACATGCGCAAAATAAAGGGCCATTATAAAAAATGTTGTTTCCCAACAGACATTTGTTCTTCACAATTGCCAAAGTGGCTCAAGGGTCATGCTTTGAATTTTTGGGGGGCATTTTGATTTGACATGAAGCTAACCACAGGGCCTAAAAATAAAAAAATGTTTTTTTCCTTTTAACAGACATTTGTTCTTCACAATTGCCAAAGTGGGTCATGGGTCATGTTTTTTAAAATTTTTGGGGGGAAATTTTTCTTGGGCATGCAGCTATACTACAGGTTTCCCAAAATTTAAAAAAAAAGTTGTTTCTTTAAAAGACATTTTTTCTTCACAAATTTTCAAGAAGGGGGCTCAAGGGTGGGTGGGCTGTCAGAAACCGGAATAGGTAGGAACTGGGTTTAAGGGCACATATTTGGGAAAATTTACTTGTTTTTGCAAGAAACTTTAACAAGCTATCAAAACCCAATTTAGAAAACCCCATTTAATATTAAATTTAAAAAAAAGAAAACAAAGACATGTTTGGGGTCCATCCCCATTTTAAAAAATGTTTTTTTCAGAATTAAACTAAAAAAAACTTGCATGTACAAATAGCTGTTAAAAAAAAATTTCCCCTGAAATTTTTTCAAGGGGGGTACAGGGGGAAAAAAAAAAAAAAAAGACCAAAAATGTAGGTTATTCAAAGGGCATTTGGAGTATGGAGCACGGAAAAAGAACAAAGTACAAGAACCCTTTCCTCCAGCACTTGAGTAAAAAAGAAAAAAAGAAAGCCAAGAAAAAGGGCCCGGGTTTAACAGGAGCATTAACCACCAGAAATTTCCAAGTGAAGCCAAATTTGGGCCGCACTCATACGGGGGGGCAAGCGCCCCCCCAGGGCTTGACTGTTTTACTGAGGGAAAGGGTGGACTTCCACACTTTCGCCCTTTAGCCTCTGCTTCAGCCGACATTTTTTGTTTCTTGGGGCATCAGGAAATTTTAAAAACCCGGTGTTTTAAAAGATGATGGAAAACCAGCCCCGGGCCCCTCACCCCCACCCAAATGTAACTCCGGCCCTGGGGCATGCGTGGCACAGGAAAAGTTTTAAATCAAATTTTCCCGTTCAACTAAAATGGTGGTTTAAAAAACTCCTTTTTTTTTTGGACTTTTTTTAAACGGGGGTCGGGACAGGTTTTTTTAAAGGTCCCAAAGCGGGGCCCCGGACAGGTATAGCCAAAAGTCCAGTTCAACAAAAAAGGTGGTTTAAAAACTCCCTTTTTTTTGGGTTTTTTTTTTTAATCTGGGGGTCGACCGGTTTAAAGGCATAAATGCGGGCCCGGACAGGTAAAAGTCAAAGTCCGTTTAACTAAAATGGTTTTTTTTAAAACTCCCTTTTTTCCCGGGACTTTTTTAAACTGTGGTCAGAAAAGGTTGAAGGGGCCCTCTCTTCCCGACAGGGTTTTGGGCAAAAACCGTTCAACCCCAAAAAAGGTTTTTTGGTGAAACCCTTTTTCCGCACCCTTTTAAAACCTTTGGGGGGAACACAGGTTTAAAAAATCATACTGCGGTCCCCGACAGTTTTTAGTCAATGTCCAGTTCAACTAAAATGGTGGTTGAAAACTCCTTTTTCAAAGGGACTTTTTTAATCTGTTGGGGCAACATTTTTTAAAGGGGCAAGGCGGTCCAGGACAGGGTTTGTCAATGTCCAGTTCAACTAAAATGGTGGTTGAAAGACACCTTTTTCCGGCACGTATTTTAATCTGGGGGTCAGACAGGTTTAATGGTCATACTGCGGTCCAGGAGAGGTATAGTCAATGTCCAGTTCAACTAAAATGGTGGTTGAAAGACTCCTTTTTCCGGCACTTTTAATCTGTGGGTCAGACAGGTTTAAGGGTCATGCTGCGGTCCACGACAGGGTTTGTCAATGTCCATTCAACTAAAATGGTGGTTCAAAGACTACTTTCTTCCGGCACTTTTTAATCTGTGGTCATGCATGGTTTTTAGGGTCATGCTGCGTTCCAGGACAGGGATATTCAATGTCTAATTCAAGTAAAATGATGGTTCAAATAATACTGCCTTTTGGTACTTTTTAATTTGTGGGTGATGCAGGTTTAAGGGTCATGCTGTGGTACAAGACAGGGATAGTGAATGGTGTGTGATTTTTTTTTCTGTGGCTTTTATAGCCTAAGTGTTGTGCCTAAGATGTAGCAGGTATCCATTTGACTGTTGTGGCTATTAATTCCAGATTCTCCAGCCATGTTTTGGTGTAAGAATGAAGGTGTTGTTGCTCTCCCATAGACTTTAATGGTCATCGGAGATGATCGACTATCGACTATCGAAAAACCTTATCGATGGTGGCCGACTATCGACTATCGCCCGATGTCGATAGCCAACGTAATCGCTCAACACTAGTTATGGGTGCTATGGATTCGGCAGGGTGTTAATGGAGGTGGATCCCTTATATAGGTTCAGCGGCCGGCAAAACCAATTGCCGGATCGCTGTCCCTTTGAATATGAGAAAACCGGAGCGCGGCCATCCAGGCAGATGCAGGGAAGCAGGAGCGCGGCGAGTTAAGTGAATGTGCCCGAGGGAGGAGCCCGACGTGCGGACCGCGGCACCGCTCGCCCCGGGCACAGAAGGGAACACAGTGGGATGAGCGTGCCCGCAGCCTGGACTGGGGGCTGCGGCGCTGCTTGTGACAAGGCTCCAATGAGAGGTAATGTTTAGTGTTAGGATCCACCTGCAATGGGGTCCCCTTGACGAAATCGGGAGGTGGGCTTAAGCAATTTTGATCAAAAGTGTGAACTAAAAACCCCAAATTGTCATGTATCTCTAGTAGCAGAAATGCTTTTTTTCAAATATTCCTATGTACCTTGGATGTTTTTTTTAGTTGATAGTGTGCTAGTGGCATTTGGAATGTGTATGTAAGTTTCTATGTTGTGTCTGTCTTCAGTTGTCTGCATTTGTTTAGTTTGATTATATGGCAACTGCTCAGGATCGTTTCTTGTCAGCTGACATGACCACACACCTGAGCTCATTGGGATCTGTCAGTCTGTGCAGAGTATAGAAGCATTGGTCCTGGCTAATCCTGATGTGTTGAATTCTTGTAGTCTATTGTCTAGGTCAATTGTGTCAGACTGCAGTATCTTGTTGTCTCTTGTTTCAGTTTCATTTGGCCAAGTTCTGAGTCTGTAGTTTTTGAAGAATATAGTTTTGGTACTTGTCTAGTGTCTGTTGGGCTCTGCCCGGGATTTATTGGGTCCTAAAACCAACTGCTGCATTTTGGTCACTTGTAGCTTAGGAACATATTTAAGGAGAAAGGTTTGAGGGTTAATTTTAGAAATAGAGGTTCTGGTATTAGGAGCATTCAGAGGGCAAGCTACTGCTATTACTCTCACATTCCTGGAGTGTATCTACCTTTGAATCTCCACCAAACTTTGGAGACTTCGCTGTCTGTTTGCCGAATTATCTAGCAGTGAGTTTTTTTTGTTTTTTTTATTGATACACTTTGTATATTTATTTCATGTGAATTCTAGTGTATTTCTCTATTTTGCTTGTTGTTATTTGATCTGAAAAATAAAAGGCTAAAGGATATTACACAGTAACTCACAACAGCACAGAATATATCTCTCTATTTCAAGGTTTGTCTACTATTTTGAGTGACTACAAATGTAATGATGCATTTATTGAGTCAAATTCCCTTAGTCAAAATGTGAGATTCAGTTTGTTTTGTGGTAGATATGAAGTGATTTAAAATGTATTCAGTTTCATTGCTCAGGGACTGCTCTGTCTTCAAATCTGTCCAAATAAATCTAACTCAGAAGTAGCTCATTGCAAACCCCATTTATTATCTAAAGCTTTAAATCAGCATCCTGTGATTCCTGTTTCAATATCTCTATATATTCAGCTAACTTTCTAACAGACAGATTTGTTTCCATTACTTCATTAATGCTCTCTGTTATTTTTTATATGCATTTCTTGAAGAATGTCTTACATTTGTTACATGTAAGGGCCTCTCCTCTTGAATGACGTAGACTGTTGCAGTTCAACAAATGACTTTTCTTTCTTTCACAATAGTGGCATGACCCTTCTTGGGGGCTAGGGAAATTAATGTATATCAAAAGTTTTAACAAAATTGAAGTATGTGAAAGTGGCCACAGGCTAAACAACCTGTCTTACTGTGCTGCAGTGGGTCTTAAGAGGCTCTCGACTATCACAGTCTGCCCCAGCTAAGTACTACACTCTAACCTAGCCTTAATTTTTAAAGCAGGAGGTGGAATAATTTACTTATACTTGTCTTTCAATAACTTTCAACACTCAACTTTTATCTCTTATTGTCAGTCCACTTTCTCCACTACATTAAATGTTATGCAGAGCCCTCTTTGGCAATTCACCAATTTGTCTCATGGTAGTTGCACTCTGTGCCTGCTGCATGTCACTGGTTTAGCTCTGTGGTTCTCCTGGTCTTTGGCCTGGTTCCTCAGGCTGGATGTACCGGGTCCTTGCTACAAAATAACATTTAGACTCTCTGGTTCTCTTCTTCTTTGACTTTACATGTACTCTTCTTTCTAGCACAAATGTTTCCCTTTTATGGTGTAATCTGTTCCCTCTTCTCACCCCACTTCTTAACCATGTATACAGCAGACACTAAGGGAGACATGTATGATAGGGTTTTTCACCATTTTCTGGCTTAAAATGCGCTAAAGTGAGTCAGTTACAATGACTAATGCGCCTAACGAATGTGTTAGGTGCATTGCTCATAAGACTCAACACTTTTTAATGTGACTAACATGAGGGGGCGTTCTGGGGGCATGGAGTACCATACTCGTAACATTAGACACATACTGTTTCTGAAATGTAGTTCGGCAGAACTAGGCGCATTACTGCTCGTACAGGCAGTCCTAACAGTAACATTTGCTGTTAGGGAAAAAAATGTCCAATATTTTTCAACTTACACCAGTACAATAATAAAAAATAATTTATGATAATTATCAAACTATATAAAATTAAATGATTTAAACTTAATAAAAATGTTATCATATAAAATTAATATAAAAACATATAATATCCCAAAAATATAAAAATATCTCCTATAAAATGTATTTAATGTTAATAGAATCTAAAACTAATTTTACATTAAATAACCCACTGATGATATTATTCAAATTTTTAACATTTTAATTTTGACTACATTAAATTTGCTATTTTATTTTACTGCTCTCACCCTTTATTTTACAAACAGCAAGAGCCAGCACAACACAGGTCTTCTGGGACCTGTGGTCCAATAAGTAAGATCACTAGCATAGTTTCTATTCACTGACATGCTATTCTAATGACCTTTAATAATAATAATAATAATAATAATAATAATAATAATCTTTATTTATATAGCGCCAACATATTCTGCAGCCCTTTACAATATAAAGGGAATAAGCACAGACAAACCAGACATTACATTATAAAAAAGCTACTGACAAATGAGTCATGAGGTGTGAGGGCCATGCTCGCAAGAGCTTACAATCTATTAGGGTGTATGGGTGAAACAAAGGGTGACAAGTGCTTGATTTACAATGGACCAACCATGTTACATAAATATAGGGTAGTATACATAAAAAGAGGATGAACCTGCCATCCCAACCATACATCTATATACAGATAAGTGCCTGTGGGTGCCAAAGTGCAGGAAGTGACGAATATGTGACAGAATTTGGGGGCTTAACATTTTGGAATCTTGATAGGCTTGACTAAGAAGATGAGTTTTCAGAGCGCACTTAAAACTGTGAGGGTTGTGAGTGTGCCTGATCACATGCGGTAACAGCCTATCTATCCAGCCTATCTATAGCCTTTATACATGTTTGGCTCATTACTTATGCGCCTAAGTTCCATAATGTGCCAAACACACAGGCAAGGTGCGATGAACTTTAAACACCATTTATAATTGCACAAAAACCACTTTCATACATTCAGACACATTTGACACTGAAAAAAGATGCGAAATGCACTTCGATCCACCTAGTTCTATACATGTCTCTCTAAGTCACTAGTTACATGAAGCAGACAGCATACAATGCGTTATGGCAATTATACAAAGACAGCAATTTGGGACAAAGCAAATGTGCCAACAGAAAATAATAAAGAAGAATACATACATAATTTTTTATTAACATGACTAATATGACTAATATTAATATGACTAATATGAGTGGTCTTCTGCTGTGTACTGTATAAAATAAAACATACTAAAAATGGCTCATGGTTGGTGAGGGAGTCATATTATTCTGTCACCAATGTACGTTAGAGTAGTCCCTGATGAGTGTGAACAACAATCTCTATACAAGCGAAAGATAGATAGTGAACTCCTTATATTCATTCCCTAGCAACACCAGTTCCATGTGGAGATTCAGTGAGAAAGATGCAATGGATGTGCTTTAGGTAGGTTTATTGATTGTACCTTGAGAGATGACATATAAAGGATGACATATAGAGGTCAAAACAAATTATCTTCTCCAACTCTGTGTAACATGTCTGGTCAAAATGGAGATACAACAGAAATGTGACAATATGTGACTTCACAGAACAGAACACCTTACATAACTTTTATATAAACAGTGACCACATGGTAGCAGTATAACACATCAAACATGGTGCATACCAGAAGAAACATTAAATACAATATATAATAACTAGATCCCTTAGCTGGGACAGCACACTTCCCATCTGCAATCCAGAGGATTTCACTATATTTTCTGGCATTTTAGAGTAATGTCCATCTGGTGATTCTAGAACCAGATAAGCAAAGAGTGCAAATGAACAAACACAACAATAACTGGGATGCATAGACAAGAAAAGTCCACTGGTGTACATGCCTAGTCCATAGATGACTTAAGTCAATTGAAAGTTTTTTGAAAGCTCCTTATGGCTTGAATGTCCTTCATTTATTAATGGGTAGGATCAGGACAATTTTGGATGTTGGCCTGCAGCTTTTAAAGCATCCTTGTTAAAATGTCTGCTTTAGCATTTACCCCTTTCTTGAGAATGTCCTATCAGCAGGTTAGTAACATGGCGATGGCCAGTAATAATGAGAGGGTTTGTTTTTGACATATCCGACTTGGCTATTGTGATGATGTGTACAAGCTTTAGCCATTTGGAAATGTGATGACAGCCCAAAACAGACCTCTCTCTGGCCTTGGTGACAACTTAATTTACTTCTGGATGAATCTCTTTATCGTTGTCAGGGTCTTGGAGACTGAAGGCATCTTTGGCTTGGTCGTAATTTGGCTTTCCCCAAATAGAAATCCAACATGAGCTTTATTGCAAGAATCTATTACCTTCAAGTAGGCAACAGCTTCTATAGCTTCAGTAGATGCATCTGAGAAGATGTGTATTTTCTCTCTTTGGCTTGTGATAAGAGATGCTGGAGTATAGTATCGTGGTAGATGAATTATTTGTAGGTCATGTAGAGATTTTTTCCAAGACACCCACTTTCGTTGTTTATTGAAAGGCAGTAGAGCATCCCAGTCCTCTATAGACTCTGAGAACTGTCTTAAAATAAATTTGCCTTGTACAGTCAAGGGTACTGTAAATCCCAGTGAATCATATAGGATGTTTACCACTAAGAGAACCCCATGCTTAGTAGATGGTTTATATGTGCAATTAACTTGAAAACCAAAGGAATCATTCAACAAGTCCCACCTTAAACCCAGACTTCTTTTCAATAGTGGATTGTCTAGGCCTAGGTACAAGTCTCTGAATTCTGTGGCATAATCACTAGGTTGCAAAGCTTTCATGACATCAGCACTGTTGGAAGCAAGGATTTGAGCCTGTTGCCCATGTAGAAGTCTCTTTCAATGAAGTGTCGGGCATCCTTCCCAAACTGTGACTCACCACAATTCTTGGCACTTGAGTTGAATACCACTGTGATCTAGTTAGGTTTTGGCAGATGATATATAGTACTCCAAAGGAGAGAAGATACCAGCACTCTTCATGTTCTAGCAAAGGTGGAACTGGTTCTGCATGGTCATTGTGAAATATCCTATCCATGAAGGCTACAAAATGATCTTTAATTTCAGGCTTGTTTCTTAATGTACGTTGTAAAAAGATTAATGTGGATAATGCCAGTTCTCGGTTGTTTGGAAGCCTTGTTCTTACAGTGCAAAAGGGTATGGGTGCAACCCAATGGTTAGATTAATCTTTAAGGAATCCACTGTCCATTATTTTGATAAACTCTTTCTTTGTCTTCTACAGGCAAAGCTAATTTGTTGTCATCTTGTGTTGTACAAAACACTGATCTTCTTAAGTCGTCATAAGGGGTAGGAATAATGTCCAGTACCTGGATGAGGTTATAACTTTTATCTTTTACTTCATAATGATGAGAGCATGGCTTAAAGGGAGTTGTGTGATAATTTTGGAGCACATAGATTTTGAAGGAGTTCACTTGAGATTGTTTATTACTCTTCATCTGGACCACTTCATTGTTGATTTACCTTATGTAAATCCCAGTGAATATCTCTCCTGAGTAACAGTAGAATATCAGCATTCATGTTCATTGGAGGAATCTCATTAGCTAGGTGTCTCAAATTGTGATGATGGTATGCAGCTTCTGGTGCAGGAATTTCTTCTCTTTCATCAGGTATCTGTTTACATTCAATTAACATTGAGTATGTGGTGGTTCCCTTTAATTGAGGAGACAATGTACCCAGTGGCTCTTCTGTCTCTATGTGACCAAAGCTGGTGTTAAAGGGGTAGTCCCATTATGGCAAATTCTCTGGGCCGGCCGCTCGTCGCTAAGTGTGGTCCGGCCCTGTATATAAATGAGGAGGGTGGCACCAGCACCATCCTCCTCATTCATTTCTATGGAAGTTCTGAGTACTAGAAACTCTCATAGAAATGAATGAGGAGCACGGCACTAGCGCCACCCTCCTCATTCACATGCAGAGCCCGACTGTACATAACAACAAGCAACCGGTGAAGAGGATTTGCGGTAGCGGGACTACCTCTTGAAGGGTATATTGTTTTGTTTCACACTTCATATCAAAGATCTCCAAGAAATTAGACTTTGCTAGAGACTTGTTGGTTTGTTCATTTATAATAGCATACATTTTTGTGGCCTTTTCATATTGACCTTCTGGGTATACCTTGACCAAGTACACTTTGGCAGAAAGAATGGTCTTAAACGTCACTGAATCTTGAGCAGGTGGCTCCCCGCCGTGCATTGCAATGATGTTATATGCTGCTTGAGGTTGTGAGTTGACAAGAGATGAAGTAGGATGCATAGCTGTAATATGATTGTCACTTGATGACAGCCGCAGACTCTTTTTCAATGTAGTCTGAATAAGCACAACACTTGTAACACACACCAAGCTCTTTGAGAGTATCTTTAGTCTCTTGCAAAGTTTTTGCCCTGAGCCCACAACATTCTTTTAGATGATGAGGTCTTTTGTGAATAGGGCACAAGCGATTAGGGTCCCTCTCTTTCTAACAGATAGTGGTCCCCTTAAGTCTCTACATTTGCTTGTTTTGTTATCATACTTTGAACATGATGATGAAGCTGGTAGAGTAGATTTTGTGAAGTCAAAGCTGGGATCATTCTTCTTCTGAACTTGGCCACTGATGAATCTGAAAAAATAGTAAAAAGGGAGATAAGAAACATTGTGTTCCCTCTTGTATCTGGAGCCTTGGTCTGCCTATTTTACTTGCATACCATGCGGTAGTTTGAACACCACTGGATTCACACCATGAGTAGTGTCAAAGTAACTCAGTCCTGACAGATGTGGGTCCATTTCAGCTAATTCTAATTCTTTTACTAGATCACTCAGATTCTGGAGCTTAAAAGAAAAAAGAAATACCCTGAGCTTTGAGAAGGTTTGTCCCTGCACGCATTCACCTGTTTTTTTGCTGAAAACAGGGTACTGCTTGTTGTTGAATGGCAGCAGCTATTTTCTTTTCATTGCTGTGACTGACCCTGATTAATTTCGAGGGCCTGGGCTTAGGACCAGCTGCAATCACCAGAAACAATACTTTGAAAACTACTTTACAAGGGAGTTGAGCACAACTGAGCAAGGTGAGTTTGATGAAGTGCGGAAAGCACAAAATGTGTTGTTAATTTTATTTAAATAAAAGTCCCTGACCATTGAGGAGGTTTGTGTATTTGTCCCTACATTCATTCACCTGTTTTTTAGCCGAAAACCGGGTGCTGCTTGCTATTGATGGCAGCATCTATTTTCCTTTCAGATCCTGGAGCTTGCGATTTTCCTTACTAATAATCTTGGGGAATGCTTGAAGTCTGTTACGGGTGCCCCCATGACCCATACGTTGGATCGCGGTAGCACCCGTACCTCTGGCTCCTCTGACCTGGTATCCACTAATGGAGCCACATCCTGCATGTCGCGGTTCCGTTCCCTATAGCAGTTACTCCTATCCTTGCTCCCTGCCGGCTGGCGTCCCTGTTCCTTAGGGCACGTACATGCCGGCTTTGTGAAATTTAAAGGGCCAGCGCACCAGTAATTGTTGGCCTCTTACCCTGTATTACCCAGCATTCCCCTGACTACCTTCAGTGCCATTTGCCGGTTACCTACTGAACAGTCCAAGGTGGTGTTCGTGGTCAGCCTTCTCTCCAGGAAAGCCCTGGAATTGGCCACTCCTCACTAGAACAGGGACGATTCGGTAACAGCTAATCTCCATATATTCGTAACTGAATTCTGTGGTGTCTTTGAGGAACCTGCACATATGGCTTCTGCTGAAACCACACTGATGAACCTGCATCAAGGTTTCCACCGTCAGGGAATGTGCCATCCAATTCTTCACTCTGGCCTCTGAATTGTCATGGAATGACTCAGTCCTAAGAGTTATGTTCAAGAAGGGCCTCTCCAGCAGAATAAAAGATGTGCTGTATGATCGGGACCTTCCGTCTTCTTGTATTGATGTTCGCTTTGCCGAGAGACAAGAGGATCTCCGCCAAGAACGCGAACCAGTCTGGTCGTGCCGTCTACCTCATCTTTCTCCGGTGTTCCAAAGACCTCAACATCCACAGTGTCTGGGAAACCCAAGAACCTAGGCCATGGGGGAGAGGCATCCATAGGTGTGAATAATCCCTCTCCACATCTGAGCATAGCAATAGAAAATGTCTACCGGTTCAGGAATCTTGTTTCAAACTTCTGCTTTTCTAGACTCTGGATCAGCCAGGAACTTTATGGATGCTTCTCTGGTAAATAAGTATCAACAATACCAACTTTCACAACAATTGGAATTATATAAATATACTGTACTATTATACCACAAAAAAATAATTCCTTATTAAAACGTAACCTTTATTAATACTCTTAAGAGTATTAATAAAGGTTAAGTAAATAAGTATCACATGCCGGTGGTCCACCTAGTCAAACCTCTGGTCATCTCCTCCATTAGGGGATAACTCCTTAGCAACTCCATTTAGTACCATACAGAATCAGTGTCTCTTCAGATGGGGGCGCTACACAAGGAGAAGATCATGTTCTATGTGTTACCCCGTTCTTTCTCAGCAATTCTCCTGGGACTTCCTTGGCTGCAGCACTATGCCCCTGTGCTCAACTGGAAGACAGGCAAAGTCACGCATTGGGACAAGACTGCCAGTTTCCATGCCTACTGGCACCTTGCCTGGTGTGTCTCACTTGTCCACTGATGCCTTTCAAGCCTCTGCTGGGTCTGCCTGCTCTTTATCAGGATTTTCATAGAGAAAAAAGATGGTTTGCTAACCGTGAAAAAATGGAATTCATTGCCAATAATCACCTAGCTCTTTGACCGTGTCTGCAGAGTCAGAATTTTCTGTAAAATGGACTTGCAGGGGGCTTTGTTTGGATCTGTAAAGAAGACGAGTATAAAACTGTCTTCAGTACTCGAGACAGACATTTTGAGTATCTTCAGTCTGTGCAATGTTATTGTATACCTGGATGACATCCTGGTCTCCTAGTCTGACCCAGAGTCCCATCATACTCATGTGCACCAGGTACTAAGAAATCTAAGAAATAGTTGTCTCCACATAAAGCTGAAGAAGTGCCTCTTCCATCAGACCAGTCTACCCTTCCTCGGGTGCCATCCACAAACTCATGGTCAAGTTGAAAGGGTCAACCAGGTCTTGAGCAATTACTTGTGCCACTTCATGTCAGTGCATCAAGATGACTGGTCCAGCTTATTGGTGTAGGCGGAGTTCTCTTACGACTTGGATTTTGTTGGCTTCTCCCCATTTTACATAGTCTATGGACAACATTCCCACCCACCACTTTCACTGCCGATGCCTACTGATGTCCCCGCTGTGGACGACCTGGTCCGAGATATGGCGTCAGTCTGGATTGACACACGTAAATCTCTGCAACTGGTCTCCACATTTATGAAGTCCCAAACTGACAAAAAGAAAAGACCACTCCCGTCCTTTGTTCCTATAGACAAGGTCTGGTTGTCTTTGAAGTACATTCATCTAAAGGTCCCCACCTACAAGCTGGCTCCTCGGTTCCTGGTGCTATTTGAGGTGCTGAAAGAAATTAATTCAATTACCTATAAGCTCCGTCTACCTCCCACCATGCGCGTTCTGAACTCCATCTATGTCTCCCTTCTGAAGCCGGTAGTCCTTAATCATTTTTCTCAAGAGGTCATCTCTCCTTCTCCGGATTCTGGTCATGAAGATGATTAGGGAGAGACAACACTTTCTTATTGATTGGAAAGGGTTTGGGCTGGAAGAAAGATCCTGGGAGCCAGAAGCCAGCACCTTGGACCATGAACTACTAGAGAAGTTCCTTTAGGCTAGAAAGAGGGGAAGGCCAAAGGGGGGAGTAATGTTGCGGGTGCTCCCATGATTCAAATGTTGGGCTGCAGCTGCACCCGTACCTCCAGTTCCTCTGACCCAGTATCCGCAAATGGCACCACGTCTCGCATGTCAGAGCATTGGTGCACTCGTGGTCCCGTTCCCCATAGCAGTTACTCACCACTCCTTGCTCCTTGCATTGTCTCTGCCAGCGGGTGTGAACGTCTCTGTTCTCTAGGGCAAGTCTGCACCAGCATTGTGAAATTTAAAGGGCCAGTGCTCCGGTAATTGGGTAATTGCCGACTGCTGACCCTATTTTACCCAACATTCCACTGACTACCTTGCCAGATCTTCAGTGCCATTTGCCTGAGAGAAAGCATTCCTTATTGTGTTATTGCCTGTACCATATCTTCTTACCTCAGTCCCTTGACTACAAACATTGACGCCTGCCCTTTCTGCCTGTTCCCAACTATGAGCCTTCTCCACTATTCTGTACCTAGTCACATCTCGTCCACCATCGCAGGCGCTAGGGGTAACGACCTGGGGGTCGTCTGCTGCAGCAAGCCCATCCTGCCTTGCAAGTGAAAACCAATGGCCCTTTAGATCCCTCTCCCTGGTGAGGCTTACACCATTGCTGGTGGTGGCTCAGTGGATCCACTACCTACAGTTGTTACAAAGTGTCTTAAGTAAGGCACTTTCTATAGCTACAGAACTGCTGTAGGTCTGTTGAAGTCTCAACCATGCTGCAGCAAGACCTTCCTCTGAGTGGTATACATAAACTGCCCTTAATGTCTTCAGCAGATTCTGGGCCTAACCAGTTGACAAGAAAGTCAAGTTCTTCTTTGGCATTGACGTTAAGATAAATGATTGCTGCTTAAATAGTCGATTTCCAGGCTCTATAGTTTTCAGCATGGTCTTCAAACTATGAGAGACTAATGTTTATTAACTCCCTGCATATCATATATCTGTCAAAATCCAACATGTCTGATCTCCCGCTCATTGTTTCTGGATTACGTTGCGGTGTCTTTGGCATATAAGGCTGAGATAAATCAGGGGAAAATAATGTAACATAATGATTAAGCTGTGGTTATCTCTGGAGATCTGCTGGCTGGATGCTAAAAATTACCTTGTCATTGGTGGGTGGCAATACCTGTTGCTGTGTGGGTACATCCATGTGGAAGGCTAGAAGAAGCACTGCTGCATTAAACTTAGAAGTTTCTGTTTTGAAAGTTATTGTGACTAGCAGGAAGGATAGGCAACAACTTGTTTAGCATGTAATAGCAGTTCGTTCAGCTGGGTCTTCCACTTCTCCTGGTTCAGGGGCGTAGCTAAGAGCTCATGGGCCCAGGTCCAAGAAGTCAGCTTGCCCCCACCCCTCCCCCGCCCATTTGCCATACGCATTTATAGCAAAAATAAAATTTCACCACATGTACAATGTCTGTAGGAGAATCCTGAACACCTCTTCATTCATAATGGAGAGGTTTTGGGACTCGTTTAGGTGATAGGTGCGGGCCCAACAGTGGAACCCATACCTATCAGACATTAAAGGCATATTCTACAAATATGGCAACAATGTATGTAGTGTAAAAGCATCTTTTTTTTAATAGTAGAAGTGGCGCCAAAATAAAGTTGTGTAATTTCTGTCATTTTTCCATCACAGATATTTACTGTATATGTTATGTTTTAGGCTAGGTCTAAACTGCATGGGGAAAAAAATGTCTGAATGTCTGAAAGTGGCCATTTTTTTCTGATGAGGATGTTTCGTTCTGATGTCGCCTTCTATGCAAAAAACGCGGTTGGTTCTCATTTTTTTATACGTCGCCCATACAATTATGTTATATGGGAAGCCGGCGAGAAAACTAAAAGCAACGGCGTATTATACAACATGTTGTATAATACGCCGGCGTTGAAAGACGATTGTGGAAAAGACGACTTGTGGAGACTACAGCCCCGAAAAAGGATTTTAAAAGCACCGAAAATACGATCGTTTGTGTGGCCCCATAGACTGCAATAGAAAAGACGAATAAAAGCTATGCATTGGACACATACCCTTAAAGGGGTTTTGCCAGGACGTGCCTTATCTGCTAAGAAGCAATTGTAAACAAGCCACGCTGAGCTGAGAGAGTGAGAGACACAGCCAACACAGAGCCTTTTGCAAAACGGGTTTGTGTGAAATTTTCACTCAAAAAATCAAACTAAAAAACTATGGATTCTGTATACAAAAGACAACACCTCTTCTCCATAGGGAGCTTGAAAGCTTCATCATGTTCTCTGGGCATCAGAAAAGCAGGGATCTACTCAGATAAACACACTACAAATAGTGGATTCGTATACAAAAGGGCAACATATTTTTTACCCGGTGCCATGAAACCCCTTTAGCCTCTTTTTCATGTACCCCCTCACCAGCAAATTTACTTTGGGGCCCCTGTAATGGAGCGATTTTTTTTCCCCTTGCCCTCACCTCCTCAATCAGGTTGCAAATCCCAACAAAAAACGCACCCCAAACATTTCCCAGCACCCCAATTTATTCCGCTCCCCACCCCCCTTTCCTTCAAACCCAAAGAAAAATAAATAAAGGGGAAGGACTCTAAAGCAAAATACTTTAAAACATTTAAAAACCACTTACGGGGTCACCTCACTGCTTTTCCGGGCAGCTACAAAAAAAAACCCTTTCCTTTTCAAGGAAAGGGATCCGGCACGACAAGAACTAAGCAAAATTACTTGTAATTTTTAAAAAAGGGGATAGGTACTTTGCTTACAAAAACAAAATACAAAAACAATACTATGACATACACATCAAAACATTTTTTAAAAAAAAAAAGGGGAAATGAAACTTAAAAATCCCTTTAAAACTTACAATCTTGATTTCCGGGTTTCCCCGGGTAGGGATAAAATTAAGATGGAACACAGCTAAATTCAAAATTAAAACCCCCAGGTTAATAACACAAAAATTTTGAGCCCGGGCCCAAATTTTTTTTAAAATGCCCAAATCTCTGCCAGTTTTCCCCTCCTCCCCCATAAATTTTCCCGGCTGCCCCTTTTACGGGCTGAAGAAAAAAAGAGGTGGGGGGGGCCCACTTGGGGGCGACATGTATGAAGGGGCTTTACGCCTGTTTTTTGGTGTATATTTGCACCCCCGACCCAATCCCCCTGTGGGAAGGGCGGGAAAGGCAGTTTTGGGGGCGCAGCGGTTCCCCCTTTTTAAGCTCGCCCCGCATAAAAAGGGGCGGGAAAGTGGGCGCGGTTAGGCTTTTTCCGGGGGGGGAAACCGCCCCGCGCTCAAAAAACTCCTGAGGAAATGTAAGATCGCGAGTCGGCAAAGCGGGGGCGCAGGGGAAATTCCCTCGGAGCCCGACGGGCAGACCTTTTTTTATTTTTTTTCTAAAATGCTTCCGGCGGGCGGCAATGAAGCAGGATCGGAACAGGGCGAGGAATGCAGTTTTGAAAAACGCGAGGGAAAAATCTCGGCGCTCCCCTTCGGCATGCAGGAGAAATAAAACCAAAAAAAAATCGCCTTTAAAAAGGGGGAAAACATTGTCAAAAAGAGCTGAACCCAAAAAAAAAAAATAAAAAAAAAAAAAAATCATTTTTCCCCAACCAAATCTAGAAGGGCGCAAAAACCAAAAAAATCGGGGATTTTGGGAAATTTTGGGGGGAAAAACAGTTTTCAAATTTCTGAAAGCAAATTTTTCTTTGGGCCCGGGCCAAAAAACCGGCCAATCGGGAAATAGGAGAAAAAGGGGAAAACCTTTAAAAACCCCTATGGAAAACGATTGACCAATCAAAAATCAACGGGAAAGGGACGGGTTAAAAAATACAAAAAAAATCCCAGAAAAAGACTGATTGGTTGGGGCTAGGGGGGGGTTTGGCTATTTTCGGCCAATCAGAAAAAGGGGGCGAAAAAAACCCCATTAAAGCCTAGGGAAAATTTTTTTTGAACCAATCAAAATCCAAGGGGGGACAGTTAAAAAATACAGAAAAAAAAGGCCCCAAAAAAGCTGTTTGGGTTTTAATTTGCGGCGGGGGGCTTGGCTATCCCACCAAAATCAACCCGCGAGCTACTTCTCCCATTGTAGTCTATGGAGGGGATGGGCGCAATGAAAATCCGGGGCCAGCGCCGTGCGGCATGGAGAATGATAAAAAAAAATATTTTTTTAAAAAATGAAAAACTTTATCAGAAAAAGGGCGCAAAACCCCTTCTCAAAAAAATAAAGCACTTAAATCCCAAACAACGCGTTTATTCCCCGAGACCAAGGCTACAAAAGGGAATTTGCAATAGAGGGGAAATTTGACGGGAAATACAAAAATTTAAAATTTTGTTTAAGCTTTTCTAAATTGGTCGGCAAAAACCAGCCAATTCAAATAGGAGCGACAGGGGTTCCCCATTAAAACCTAGGGAAAACATTTGACCAATCAAACAGGGGGTGACAAAGACCCATTAAAATCCATGGAGAATTTTGCCAATCAAAACCCAAAGGGCAAAACGTTCAAAATCCCTAAAAAAAAACAAAAAAGACGATTGGCTGGGGCAAAGCGGGGGTTTTGGGGCTATCCCGGGCCAATAAAGGCGCACCCTGTTTCCCCCAAAGGGTAGCTTTTGGGGGAAAGCGGCGAAACTGAAAACCGGGCCCCACGCCGGCACCCATGGGGAAATTAAAAAAAAAAAAATTTTTTTAAATTAATGAAAAAAACATTATCACATAAAGGGGCTAAAACCTTCTGAAAAAATAAATCATTTAAAAAAACCCCGAAAAAACGCGTTTGTCCCCGGGAAAACCGGCGCTACATGGGGAAATTTGCAATAAAAGGGGAAACCCGGGAAATACAGTAATTAAAAAGGGTTTAAAACCCTTTTCTGATTGGTCGGACAAAAACCCGGGCCCAATCAAAATTTGGGAGCGACAGGGGGCCCATTATATCCTAGGGAAAGGAAATTGACCAACCCAGAATGGGAGCGCCCAGGGCCCCCTTTAAAACCCAAATGGGGAAAAAAATTGACCAATCATATTCCCAAGGGGGGGACAGTTCAAAAAAACAGTAAAAAGGCAGAAACGACTTTTGGGGTTTTGAGTTTCCGGGGGCCGTCTTTATTTTTAGAAAAGGGTTTCGCGCTTTTTTCTGATAGATTTTTAAAATTTTAATAAAAAGGGGTTTTTTAAATTCATACTCCTTTGGCCCTAAAGGGCGCTGAGAGCCGAAAATTTGCATGGGGGCCGATTCTCCAAAAACTAAAAATGGGAGAAGTAGCCGCGCTCGGGATTGGCCCGGGGTACCCCAAAACCCCCCCCCTAGCTAAACCCAAATTTTAGCTCTATTCTGCATTTTTATTTTTTTTGAACTGTCCCGCCTTTGATTTTGTTTTGGTCAATAGTTTCTCCATGGGTTTTTAAAAGGGTTTCTTTGTCGCTCCTTTTCTGATTGGCTGAGCTAGCCAAGCTCCCCTACTAAACCCAAATCAGCTCTTTTTTTTTGCTTTTTTTTACTGTATTTTGAACTGCCCCCGGCCTTTGATTTTGATTTGGGCAATAGTTTTTCCATAGGTTTTTTAAAGGTTCAATTTTCGCTCCTATTCCCGATTGGCCGGTTTTTTTGGGCCGGGCCAATGAGAATAGCTTTTTGAATTTTTAAATTTCTGTAAATTTTCCCGGGAAAAAATTTTCCCAAAACCTAATTCTTTAAAATTTGGATATTGGAAAGTATTTTTTTTTAAAGTATTTTTTTATTTTTAAGGTTTTAGCTCTTTTTTTGAGAATGGGTTTTAAAACCTTTATAAAGGGGAAATTTTTATTCATACTCCCCCACCGACATGTGGAATGATTTTTCACTGTTTTCCACCTGTCCCCCATCGGAAAAAATTTTTTTCCCCAGTCCCCCCCCCCGGGGCCCCAATTTCCTGCACTGCGCCCTTTACCCCCACTGTGCCCCACACACTGGCAGGCGTAGGGAACTTTTCCCCGCATGTACGAGTGCACCTCCTTGACTTGGGAACTTGGGGCGCAGCGCCCACGCCCTCAGCCCCCCCCACTGCCCAAACACACTGCGGGGGCGCAGCGGATTTTTCCCCCATGTAGATGCACTACCCCCGGCCCGGCAAATCATAGGCGCAGCGCCGCACTGCGCCAAAGCCCCACTGCCCCTAACAAACTGGCGAGGCGGGCGAACTTTACATGGAATGTTTGACGCGCCCCGGGCCCCCGACAAAAAACAGGCGCAGTTTTCCCCGGGAAAAATGGGAAAAGTGCGCCCCGAATGGGCAGCTCATACATGCGCCTTGTTTTCTAAGAGGGTTGTTGCTTACAATCCCCACAAAATGGAAACCCCCGGGACTGCGCTTCTGCTGTGGACAAGCAATGACCTCTGCACGTTTGCCAACTTTTTTTTGGGGGAAAGGGGGCCATAGGCCAATCTTTTGGGGACTTACTGATGGATTGTATAATTACGAGTCGAAAATTGGCATCAATTTATGCTTACAATATGCACGGGGTTGTAACCACACGGGGTAATATACTTGTCAAAAATAACTTGCTGTGAAGTTTCACAATCACACACTACATATTCCATTCCCAAAGGGGTTGGTATTCTGAGCTACAGACAATCTAAGAAATGGTTTAATGGCAATACAGAATACATATAATTTTTCAGTGTATACTTTACCCTTTCTTAGAAAAGAAGTTTTTCTCTGCGAAAGCCCCCCCCAGCACTCTTCGGTCGTATCAAATAGAACTTTTAAGAAACAAAGGGGCAAAAGGCAGGTAGCTCCTCGACGCAATTTTGTAATCACAATATTTAGTAAAAGTGATTAAAATACCCTTTTTGGGGATCCCACGTCACTTTACTTTTGGGGAAAAAACCCCCTTAAAGCAAAGGTGTGGGGCTAAAAGTTTAAATTTTAGCGTTATTATTTATTTTATTAAATTTTGTTTGTGTTTTTGATACTTTGCCTTAAAATTTTTGCCCCCTAATCGAAAAAGACCCGGGGGGGGGCACGTTTAAAAAACTTTTTAGGTATGCCCCTCTGTAACGGGGGGCCGGTAAAAACCCCCAGGCACAAAAGAAATGCATTCCATGCACTACTACAGAGCTGATCTGGGTCTGATGAGACCAAGCGCTCAATAGTCACGGAGTCGGTGTGTTGACCACCCTTATGGCTGAAAAAAGAAAAAAAAGTAAAAACCACAGGGCCCCAAAACAAGGTACCCTGTAAAAATTTTAACACAGCTGTGGCCTTTTCCCAGGGAACAATGGAGAAACAGCCGAGCGGGGTTGTTCTGCTTTTATTTGCCAGCGCCACATTTTTTTCCCGGATAAAAGCACAGTCATATGCGCTGGCAAAAAACAAAACATAAACCACGAAATTATTTTCTCCATTTACCCCCACAGCCGAGCGGCTGTCTACGGTGTCCATGTGGTACTGGTTTCCTGGGAACCCCAAAAGAAGCCAAAAGTAGGCAAGACATTGGTAGCCAGTGAAATTGTACCTGTCTTCCCAAACCTGACAAGTAACACCTGGGGGCCTCATTTGTAAGTATAGGTCTGTACCTTTGGGTAAGCTTGCACGGATAAAGGAGCGCTTTCACGAAACTTCCTCTTCGGCGCCTCCACCTCCCCCTGCTCACATATTCTAATGATGGCATGGGCAGGGTCCAATTTTTAATGCCCACAGCAGGCAGACCAGACCCGCTGCCCATCTGCCTATGCCTTTTGCCCTAACTCGGGCCCGTCCCTAACTCAGCTTTTTGCTCTGCCCCTCTGCTCTATGCCCTAACCCGCTCGGCTGCCCCCCCCCCCATTTAGGCTCCGCCCCAACACTCTAAAAACCAGTTTTCGCTGGATCACAGAGACCCAGCAGTATACTCTGCATAGGGAGAGGAGGAGCAGGCACGACTGGACGGCTGGGAACAGCCCTGGCCGCCCACCCCCGCACTGTGTCTTTTAATAAGGTGCCTTTTGGGTCTTTTCAAAAAGCTCCGTATTGCGGGGCTCCCCGACCAAGTGATAAGTACATCTGCCGGAGGTGGCAGGAGGGCCTGCGGGCCACCTTAGCCAAGGGCCGGTGCACTTGCTTCCACTACGGCCCCTGTACTACCCACTGTCCTGGGTTTTAGCCTCTGATCAATATTTTTGGGCTAATGCTTATTCAATAACTTTTTGTTTTGGGTAAAAACACTGCTTCTTCCTTCTTTAATTGGAAATTTTTTAGCTGGCTTCTTTCCCCTAATAGCGCTATTTTTACCGTTTTTCCCTTATCTGCTTTTC